>JAOWMA010000301.1:0-61810 GCA_025962755.1 Colletotrichum tropicicola
AAAACCTAAAAAGTTAAAAAATATAATATTATACCTTAAGGTATAATTATTATATATTATTTATTTAACTTAATTAGACTTATTTTTACTATAAAAATAGAAATTATAAGTATTAAAATAATTAATAGTAATAAATTAACCTTTACTATTAATTAATTTACTTAATAGACTAACTAAAAGTAGTTGTTCAGAAGGCTCTAGCCTATATAGACCTTCACTATAGAGCCCACTCTGAATAGGTAACTTAGATAGAATAATACTATTACAACCAGAGGCACCTTTGTCAACAAACTGCTGTATACAGCACTAATATCACCTGTAGTGATACTAATAGCTACCATAGCAAGCAGAAGAGATAGTAGTATTTTGAGATATCTACTTATAGCAGATGTGCTAACTATGGTCACTGCACGTGTTCATAGCAAAACGACACAGAAACAACTAGATCGCGATTTCCGAGAAGACATTGTGTTAACCATACAGAGAAATCACAGCCCATAACCCTTTTGAAGTAAAACACGTTGTCTTCAGGAAGGGACTAGTTGAACCCATCAGGCCAGTACTGCTCCAGCCAAGGGTACGGATCCTCAGGCTCGTAGATGTTCTCCACGCTTCCCTCAAACTTGGTGATAAAGTCCCTGGTCTCGTTAAAGACTGCGTACTTGTCGTCCGGCCCGGTCCCGACCATGTAGGGAACTAGCTGCACATTATTCCCGATGCCCTTGTCCACGATTCTCTCCGTGTCGAGCTGGGCGTAGCTAAGGTGGAATTCGTCGTCGTAGTTGGCGTTGATCTGATCATCTTAGACATATTCACCACTTGGGGGGGCTGAGGCGTCAGCGACTTACCGCACCCATCCTTGTTCCATTGACGGCGACGACGTTGGTGACGTTGACGACCCGCTTGGCTTGGAGAACGCAGTTGCCGCAAGACCTGTAAAAGTTGCCAAAGTCCTCGGCGTAGAACCCGGTGATGGTGAACTTGCCACCCAAAGCGTTGTCTTGGAAGATCTAGCAACTCATCAGCAGAGAGTTTCTCCTCAGCAAAACGGCCCTCGTACCTTGTCCGATGCCCGGCGGGCGCCTCCGCCGATGACTCTGAGCTGGGTGTTCAAGCCTTTGGAGGTGAGAGCGTCTTCGCAAACGTCCTCCCACCAAACTGTAAATCACGCAGCTGGGGTCAGTCGTCATGGAATTCTAGGACGGGTCATGTCAGGAGTCGAAGCGTACCGTTTTCAACCCAAGCATCGCCCAATGCATGGATACCCTCAGCTTGGTGCGTCCCAATGATGACGTTTCTGATGGTTGCTCCGGGCATCAGATTGAAGACTGCATCAGCATCTGTGCCCTGCGCAATTCATTAGCTATACTCAACGTATGTATGAAATCCAATACTTACCTCTGCTTGCTCGTTGCAGCTGCCCTCAACCCGCTCATATCGCTTCATTCCTCCATCAAAAACCTGGCCGGGAAGGATGTATATGGCCTCTTCAAGCACAACCGTCTCATTCGCGACGGGAAACTTGGTGACGGGATAGGGGAACCGGGGGGGAGGTCTAGCACCCAGGTCGCTCTGGGACTCGTCTGGGTCACCGGCTCCGTCCTGGCGACGCTGAAGAGCAGCGACATGACCGATAACAGGGAGAAGTGATATGAGGGACGAGATTGAGATCTTCATCTTGTGCTGTAAATTGATTGGACGAAGTGCTGTGAGAAAACAACCTCGCGTGTTTCTGCTTGCTATGTGCTCAAACTGCTTGCGAGTCGCCAGATTCTCACTTGGAGGGAAATCAACAGGACTTAAATACTTTTCGGGGGGTGATTTCAATACCACAGTCCCCAATCCCGTTCTGATGATACTTAAGCCCCGTCACCGATATTCTGGCAAGTTGTATTTCATATCCCATTCATGTGGATTCCATGTCTGCCATCCTGTACCAAGCAGGCGGCGTCAGTCACAAAAGACAACCATCTTGGTATGACGGAAAAAGAACTGCGCAAGAAATTCCATAAATCAAAATTCTCCCTGAGCTTCTTGTGTTGATCTTGGCGGGAGTGCCAAGCATACCGAAGTCTTAGCAAAACGTCGCCCAACCCATAAGACGAAGGCTTGGTTTTGGAGCTTTGCGGGGGGATGCAGACACAATCCAACGCGTCTCCAGTAGCTTATCCGTGAGAACAAGAGCTTGCCGAAGCATGAGATGACCCAGAATGGACTTGCATGCTCGGGGAACTTGACAAGATGATCTACCCTGCGGTTGGCAGCCCTTATCCGTGTGCAGGCTCGTTCAGCATCATGATGTCTTGGGGTCTGACGAGTCGTTCCTCGGCGGGCGTTGAAGACGCGGTGGGAAGCGGGGTTTCTTGGCATCATGTGATGTCATACCGCAATGCATCTCCTAGAGTCGGGTTTTTAGATGCCAGTCTATTGATTATTGAACAACATTCTGCTGGCGCAAACGCCGTTGGTGCTCCCAGAGAAAGCTACCCCGCGTTTCCAAGATTCTGTCTGATATCAGGTGATCCATTTCAAGTGTCTTAGGGAGACGAGTAACGGCGTCATGATTCCGATGACTGCGGTGACAGCTTCCAAAAAGCCGCCTCAAAATCGCATTTGCTGCACCATCGCTTTTACCAACATGGAAATTTGAGAAGCACTCAAGCACATTTGACCAAGGCCTCTTGATTAGAACAGGGCATCTTCTGGGAGAAAGAGCTACGCCAGGGGCCCAGCAGCTGGAATTAAGCCTGATTTACAAACTCGCGCGAAGGACTCCGCAACGATGACCCAAACTACACAACACCCTCAAAACGATGGATACGGGTTTCTATCTGTCAATATGCATCTGGGACCTGATTTCCTTGTAACGGCGTGCAGCCCAGAACAGGGCAGCCAAAGCCGTAAACTCCAAAAAAGCAATAGCAATAAATCCGACCCATTGCAATTGTATGGAGGAATCATCCAATGAAACCTGAACTCGGCCTCCCGTAGTCGTATCTGTGGCAACATCTTGAGAGGGTTGCTGATACATGAAATGTTCAAGGTCGCCTATACAGTCTCCCACCGTCGTTGGTTTGAAGCCTTTGTCGACAAAGGCCTTTAGCAAGCTCCCGATATTGAGAGCAGTCTGTTCCTCAGCGTCGTGCATACTGATCAAAAAGGAGTCTTTTTCCGGATGGGCAGCTTCTAGCCTGTCAGCTACAATCGCAAACTTCGAATCGAAGTCTGTTGTAGAGATACGGTGTCTGTCTTGCGAATCGATTCCAGATAACACAAGTCGTTGGCCGCCCACGGTCAACTTCTCGGCGCACCCGTTCTGCACAGTGCAATTCTCGGGTGCCCTGATGTACATGGGCTGAGGGCCGGATTGAGAAGTAGGGGAGGCAAGGATTCTTGCCACCCTTTGACGGGCTTCGAGTAGTCTACTCCCGTCACTGTCCTTCGGAGAGTCGCCTTCGAATGAGTCGCTTGGTACGGAAAGCCCAACCAGGTGGCCATCTGCCGCCATCCTTCTTACTAACGACTCCCAGTACCTGAAATGAGTCTCGTTCGTAAGCCGGGGTGAGGTGGTCAGGAAGAAAGTAGCGTATGCGCCATAGTGGTCGAGCTGATTCAAGATATAGTCCGTATAGAACGATGGGCCCTCGTCGAACGTGAATGCTACTGTTCCCGGAATCTGCGGGGCCACGGTCAGCTTTATACTGATTGCAGCCAAAGTGTCACCGACCTGGCACTTTCGAATTACTTGTCCATGCTTAGTAGATATAAAAGGCTGCTCAATGTTTCGCTTCATCGTGAACCTGATTTAAAGCAGTTGTGTCTTCAGTATCTGATCTGAACGATGTTCAAAGATGATTTTACTACTTGAAGGCGAAGAGAGTGAAGTCACCATGATTTTGAATTGTTTCATAAGAGAGCAGACAGCTAACATCCTCTTAACTCCGCGAAATGAGACCAATGGGGCGTCGCATCCGACCCGTCTTTTGGCAGTCTATTCAAAAGTTAGATAGATGAAAGGGTTGGCACGTTGTTTATCATGAGTTCTACTGGCTCGGACTACTCAAGCTTTTTTGGATCCCGTTCCAGGATACCGATGCAACCCCCCACCACGGGGGCCGGGCCCAGTCCGACTCAAACCTCACATCACCTTGACGAGGTTATTCCCTCACCGACATTTTCATGGCGATGCCAAGATCACTGAACTTAAAACAAAGAGAAATGAAGGCAACGGAGATCATATCCGAGCGTGTACAGTGGCTGAAGTTGCGCCAAGCTCACAGGTTGGCATTGGGCAGTTCAGCTGATCTTAATCATGGGAAACTTTCGTTTTCATTAATGTGAAGTTTATCTTTGAGGTAGCACTTTCTATCTTAGGACATAGCTAAGACTGTCCGCCGTCATCTAGTCAGCCAACTTTGGCTTTTCAATGTGAACAATCCAAAAACAGAGGCCCAACTGACAAAGAGAAAGTTGGCGACCGTAGAAAAACATGAGTATTGCAGCTTCTTCCTCAGCCTGTCATAAGTTATACCGGATGGATCCCGCACCGGCTCAGACATTCCGCCTTGCAACCCTGTGTTTTCGTCCTTCCCATTGAGCGCGTCAGCCAACAAAAGGGTACTTGACCAAGTAGCGAAAACCACGAGGCAGCACAGATTCATAACTGTGACCCATGGGGAGCGATATGCCCCCAAAACCCATGAGAACACGGCGCCCAAGCAAGAGACGTTGGCAATGGCGGTGCAGATGATCATCAAGATGGGCTGGAAATCCGGATGTCGCGCATTCGCCATGCGTTTGCAGCCCTGCTTTTCCAGATCAAGCGATGAGTCGGATTGGTTCAGCGTCAGAAGGCCGAGTCGATACATGACGAGTCGCTTGGCGTCAGTCAATGCCAGTTTGACGAGCCCAAGCATCCAGTATGTGTAGTTGCTCCGCTCCCACCGAACGTACATGAGGAAAGCCTTCCGAAACGTCTCGGGGGCGACGGTGTAGACCACTGCGTTACTCTGATACCGTAATCGCCAGCCGTCTCTCAGAAGGCTCATCGTAAGCTGAACATCTTCTCCGTGACGCAATGAGTTGCCCAAAAATTTCGCCTCCACGAGCGCTTGAGCATGTGGCTGGGCGGCATGTCTTCGAAAAGCGGAAATGGCGCCGGGCAGAATATTGACGAAGCCGTGCTTAGACTGCGCTGCTCGCGGTATGTTGCCATTCTGCTCGAAGAGACAGTCTAGAGTACGAGGGATGAAGCTCTCCCAGCCTTCGGATTGAACGTTGAATACTGAGAGGTGCCCGGTGACACCTCCGATATCTTTGTCGACAACGAGAGGAGTGACCAGGTTTCGCAGAGCTTGCTTCTCCAGGATGGTATCGGAGTCAAGAGTCACAAGAACTTCGTTGGTGGCCGCCGAAAAGGCCGTGACCATAGCTTGACGTTTTCCGCTGTTGACTTCGTGTTGTATCGTGGTGCATTGTATCGGCGGTTCTGACTGGCGAGCTTGCTGCGCAGCGTGCTGAATGTGGTCCCAAGTGTCGTCTTTCGAGCCGTCATCCACAACAATAATGTGAATTTTCGCTTTTGGATAGTCCGAAGATACAACAGAGCAGATCGAGTTTCTGACGAACTCTGACTCGTTGTACGCGGGAATGATGACGCTGATCGTCGGAAGCCGGTCGTCGTCCTTGATGCCAGGGATTGGTTCGTATTCTATCCACCGCGTGATGATGACCATGAAATTGAAAAGAATAATGCATGAACTGATCTGGAAGAACACATCGTAAAGGCCGAAATGACTTCTGGCTTGGATCCTGATGTATTGAAATGTCAAGAAAGTAAGGATTGTTCCCAGAGCCACGAGACGCCCAACGGCAGTCCGGAAACAAACACTTGACATCGTGGACCCTTGAGCTGGGCGGAAGAAAACATTTGGTTGTGCAGTAATAGGATGAGCGCTTAATATCACTTTCCTCCTTCTCGTCTTTCGTTTCCAACCTTCGATAAGCTTGTTCTTAGGGAGGGCTAAGAGACCCCACATTCCGATCCCTGGATCTCAAAACTTCCCTCCTAACCATAATCAAGCAGCTGTGCCGAAGACGAATGCAGCATCAGGTGGTCCCTCAACCCTAGGATCCAGTACTAATGGCACGGTATGAGTCGTAAATTGGACTCACCGCCCATTCCCTGCCTAAAATCAAGACGTCTGAGATACTGTGCTGATTTCCTCCGGCGGGTCAAAAATCACACGCGGCATGACCCTGAAGTAACCTAGAAAGTCTAACTTTAACTTGGGTCAACCCTGTCGATCCTCTGCAAGGACCTTCTCAGCATCATCGTGTGATCAATGAGACGCATTACCTTGGATTTGTGCTCTTGGGCTCACGGACAGTACTCTCACAATGCTTCAGCTTATACACCTTGCAGTTGCCTGTGTAGCCCTGCTCTCAGTTGGAATACAAGGCCACGCCTTCATGCAACATCCAGTTCCATTTCCCAGCCAAGTTTTGAAAAAATGGACCTCCTGCAACGGACCGCTCTGACTGGCCATGCAAGGGTGAAAAGGATTGAGAGTGGTCAGGTGTGGCTAAGAATCACACCCGCCTCAGCGGGCCACAACCTCCAAAGAGTTTTCTAATATCATCTTCGTAGCGATCGACAAAGCTAGAGTGATTTAGATAGTAATGACCTCTCACCTACAAGCTCTAGAAGTGCACTTGAACTTTATTACCATGAACGTGGGAAGGTTCATAAAGATATCACAGTGGCACGTATAATATATCGCAGAACCAAGTGCCACACAGCCCAATCAAAACACGAACAAAATCATCATTGAGCATCGCACTGCTCTGAGGCTTCAATCGGGAGTGTATTGAAAGCTGGATGTTCTACGTCTAAAGGGCACCCCCATCATTGCCACTGCCGCCACGGCCTCTCGTCGAGATGGAGATCTTGAAAACGTGCGTGAGAACGAGCCCTTGTTCTGCTAGACTGAGCGAGCTCAGTAATCAAATTCGGAATGAGAGCTGAGCAAAGTATGTTGGGGATTTCAAGAATGGTGGCAAGGTCCTCTACAAACCCGACTCTTCACGACCTCCTTTCGCCTAGCTGTCCCCGAAATTATGTGCTTGAAATTAGTCCCCTTCTTCTGTCTGAATCATGCACGTGATCTCTTCCGCATCTGTCGACATAGACCACGAGAGATGGTAGTTTCGGGCCGTCCTAAGTAAGGCATTCAAGAATGGCTCGGACCGGGCTGTCAGAAGCTCTTGAAGAAGGTCCCTGGTCGGCGTGGAGCGAAGGCGATGGCGTTCTAGGGCGATCAACAGACCGAATATTATCGCAGCAGGGTGGAGCAGGAGAAGTGCATGATAGGCCCTGAAAGGGGAGAGGCGTTTCCGGTATGACTGGGATAATGCACCGAAAGAGGCTTTGGTATGAGCCGTTAAGAGCTTTTGACGAACGTCCTTGTGTCGGATGAGTTGGAAAACCGACTGCGCGTCAGGTTCTCTGAATTTGAGGAGAGCCATGACCGCTGGCTCGGTGAGATCCGTCTGGCCCTTCAAAATGTCAAACGCCGCCTTTCTCAGACCTTTATCCTTGTGCTGTAGACATTCTGTAATCATCTTGATTGCTTCCTTGGGCAGTTTTGGTTTGTCCTTCAGGACGTCCAATGCTCCCCATATGACATCCGGCCGTTCATCATTTGCACACCGAGCAATCACATTGACGGCGCTGCTGGGTATGTCAGGTCGAACTTTCAAGGCATATACTGCTGACCATCGCAAGTTGATCTCCTTGTCGCCTAAACATTTGGCGATCGCGTCGAACGTGGATGTGTCCTTCGCGAGATCCTCTCGGTCCTGCAGAGCCTCTAAAGCTGCCGTTCTGGCCTCGAGAACTTCCGTCGTTGTAGCCGCCGTTCCATTTCTCCGTCTGCCAGACAGTCTGCCAGACGCATACGTTTCAGCCTTGAGCCAGTAGGCAAGTTTCTGAATCGTACTCTTCGGTAGGCTGGGGGTGCCCCGTAGGGCTCTTGATGCTGCTTTCGTAAGTAGCGCGTCATTGCTGCCGATGCAATCGGCAATTGCGTCGAGGATGTCATCAGGCAGATCTGACTGGCCCTCCAGAGCATAAATTGCAGCTCGCCTCCAGTTCGGGTCATTGTCTCTGCTCAGCCGTTGAGCAATCTCCTCTCGTGAGGTCATTAGGTGCTCCGGTTGGTCCATAAGAGCGTCCGCAGCGGCTCTTCTGACTCGCACCTCCGTGTCATCCAAACAATTCTTGACAGCCAGGAAATCGCCCGGAAGTAGGATAGGTCCTCCCTTCAGACAGTTCAACGCCGCTATTCTGTAGTTTTCATTTTTGTCGCGTAGCAACTGGATCAACTTCCTGCTTAAAGGCGCCGGTAGCTGCCGTCGGTCCTTCAGGGCGTACAGTGCCGCGCCTTTGATGTTCTCATCTTCGTCGTCTAGACAGTCCACAATCATGTTGACTGCATGCTGCGGAAGATTTAGCACGCTTGCCGTGGCGTATATTGCCGTTATCTTCACTTTCGTATCTTTGGCCTGAATCAAGTCCACAACTTCACGGGTGGCGCGCTGGGGCAGATGTGGGACATCCTTCAGAGTGCTCACTACTGCACATCTTACGGTTTGGTCATCGTCGCCCAGCCACCTAGCGGTGATTGGAAGTAGGGCGGAGTCGGGTAGGCTTGACTGGCCCCTCAGAGCTTCTGCTGCCGCCCTTCGGACGTCCACAGTCCTTTGGTCCGCAGCAACGATCCAATCAATGGTGGAATCGGATAGATGCGGTATGTGCTTCAGCTGGTTGAAAATATCCACCTCCCACGCGTTGGGTTCCATCTCTTCCTGGTTCGAATGATCTTGCAGTATACGATCGACTACACGCTGGGACAGATCTGGCTTGCCCATCATAACGTCTGATGCTGCCCTTGAAATGTTTGCGTCTTCATGTCCCACGCATCTTATAAGCGCGTCCACGGGTATGCGTAGCTCGAGTTGGTTTCTTAGGATGAACACTGCCGACCACCGAACATCCACATTTTCATCGCTGAGACATTGAGCAACCTCTTCGACAACCTGCTTTTGGAGGTTGTGTTGATACGCCAGAGCATGTAATGATGTCATTCGCTTGGTGAGAGCCTTTCCCTTCGCTGTATCAGACAGGCCGACAAATCTCCGCATGGTTTTGTTGGTGATACGCTTCGGTGCATGTATTGGGATAGCAATCTGCTGAACAGTCGAAGAAGGCAAGATCGTCTGTTCTCTTAGGGTTTCCACTGCCGTCCATTTGGAAATGACATCGTCATCGCGAAGACCTCCAGCAACGATTTCGAGAACTGATTCTGGCAGATTCGGGTGACCCCGCAGGCAGTCGAGTGCCGCTCTCCTAACTTCCACGTTGCCATGCATAAGAAGGTCTCGAACGACGAGAAAGGTCGTTTCGGGCAGGTCGTTCGTACGCTTCAGGGCATAGATTGCCTCCCATCTGACGTCGGGGGACTTGTCAGCTAGTCGCCTGGCAACCGCGTCGTATGTCCGATCAGACTGATTAGGCATGCTCTTAATTGTACGGACTGCTGCCAATCGGAGGCCCTGAGAATCGTTGTTCAGGCAATTGATAACTGCGTGAAGTACGCGTTCTGAGAGAATCGGCCAGCCTTGTAGAGTACCTAATGCCCGCTCTCTCTTGTACCGGCTGCCGAGGCCCGCGACCATCAGCCATTCGACGATTGAGGTGATTATAGGATCAGTGAGGGTGGCAGTGCCCCTCAAAGCGTTCATCGCTGCCTCCCTTACTCTCATGTCTCTGTTTCTCAGATACTGAACCATCAAGTGAAGTATAGAATTAGGCAGATCAACACTTTTCAAAGTGTCCCCTGCTGCAGTTCTAACACCCTCATCATTGTCATCCAAGAGGGTAACAATCTCTTGGATTACGTTCTCAGGAAGATCTGGTCGCTTTCCCAACGCCTCCAAAGCTACCTTTCTGACTGTGGTAACGTAATGGGTTTGACCTCTCAGCGGAAAGCGGCCAAGATCCAAGTGGCCTGGTTGTTCCTGTTTTGCAAGCGCCATTAAGAATTCTGTTGAAAGTTCATCCAATTCCACAAGTTGGATAACCTTTTGATCTGACAGCCACTTAGTGAAGCTCTTCTTGGAGAAGCTCTCCTTGGAACTGTTCTGGCACTGTGGTCGCTGAGGCACCTCCTGAAGAAGACTTGCGAACAACCGTTGATGAACTGATCCCAGCAGATCGAACGAACCCTGGTTCATCTCAACAAAGAATTCTTCAGCACTTCCTTGACCGCTGAGCAAACCCACGACAAAACGCCACACAATGCGGAAGCGTGCTGCATATTTGCGTTTTTGGAGATAGTCGCTTGCTTTTTCTCTGTCGTTCGTCCAAAGGTGCACAATCCGGCGTGCTGCAAAATAATCCCGAAAGATCAGATGTATGAAACGAAAAGAAGCATGATTGCGTTCATTCGACGAGATACCGGATGCTTGGATAAATGGAATGCTGGGCATTGCTGAGAGGATATTCGCCGGCACACCGAAGTCGAAAAGAGTCCGGGTAACATTGTCGATAAGGTCATTGAACGCCAGATCTTCAAGAAAACTCAGTGCCTCTGGCAAGTTTGTTCCCAACCTCTCTCCATGCCTGTGCTCCACGTCTTTGAAGGTCGCCTCATATAACTTGGTGGCAGTTGGTGTTGAATGAAGTTGAAGTTGCCGCCATCCAAGACAAAGAGCGTCCAGCTGGATTGGGACTCGGCAAAGATCTTGAACGGCATATTCGGACTTGATACGGGCCTTTATAGCATCGGAATTTTCGACTGCCACAGCGTCAACGTATGCTTCCATCTGTTCGATATCAAATCCGATAGCCTCAAGCCTCAAATCGAATGGCTCAGCTTCTAACATTAAGGCGACAGGCTGTTGGGATGTGACAATAATGTTAGGCATGTTAAGCAGCTGTAAGACAAGATTGCGTCTGGCGCCGTCGTGAGGTGGACCATCCCAGATCTCGTCGAGGCCGTCTAAGATGAACAGGGTCCTTCTACCCCCATTTTCGACGCATTCGCTCACCATGGCGCTCGCCAAATGTTTGTTATCGCGACATCCAAAAAAGAGTTCGTTGCTGAAGAGGTCGGAGAGATCATGACAATCGTGATAAAATGTCAGATTTCGCAAGGAGAACCACAAAATTCGGTCGAAATCATTCTTCCATAGCTGGAGCTCAAGGTTCATGTGATCATGAACAGCCTTTTTGCATAGAGTTGTCTTTCCAATACCGGGTCGGCCTTGAATGAAGATTCTGCGCGGGGGGGAGGTGTTCCCCAGTCTATTTTCCCGAGCGTCAAACAGCTGTTGAAGCTCAACCAAAGGCCTTCCGATTAATCTGCTGGTCGTTTGTTTTTCGACTGAGGGTTGCCATTTCCGAGCTTCGAAACCGCGCTTGCCCTCATCCACGTGTTCCACCTCGCGGAGCTTGAACGAACACCGCTCTATTGGCCATGACCCAATGCTATGAGAAAGCCGTTCAACCTGGACTTTGGATTTGTAGAGGCAGAGAATTTTCTGATCGGCACTGGAAAGGAGGGAAGACCGGGTTCGGATGTTCTTGAGAAATTCTTCGACTTTTCGGCGGACGAGATCGTAACAAACGTCCGTCGAACTGGGGAATTTGTACATGGCTGCATGCATCCTTTCCAAACTTTGTGACTTGTTGCCGTTGCTGAGTACAAAAGAGTCGAAGTTGACAAGCTAGGAGCGATCAGAACGAATTATTACGGAATTTACCCTCGTTGCCAACTTACTGATTCTTTCTCATAGCGTGTAAAGCCCCCTAGAAGGTGATCGTTGAGAACGAAGATCTGGCATTCCAGAGCTCGATGATGCCAGTTGGTCGTCACGAGCAACGTAAAGTCTTGGACAAGTTTGTCTATTTCGGCCACAGTATCGTTGAGAATCTGGAGAAGAGGGCCAAGTGCTCGACGCTTCGAGTTGGCCCAGACTCCCAAAAGAGGCTTTGCCCATTGTGCCAGCCGCTTGAGTGAAGTACTTCCGAAGGGGGTTGCTAAGAACACAACGCCAGCAAATGCTTTGATGTCAAACAAGCGAGAAGCGGTGCGACTCCACAACACCAAGGCTTTCATCAGAAGAACTCCGCCGAAGCATGATGCGATGAAAAGAATAGGTCGGGGGAACGAGCGAGTCGTGTCGGAACTCTCTGGCAAGTGTCGTTGGAGAGCAGTCAAGAGATCGCGAGCGAGGTCTTGCAAATTCCTCGATTCAAAGTCGTCCAGTAAGAGCAAGTCAGTATGCCAGTCGCATGACCAAATGTTTGCCTTGCCAACACAGCTCGGGAGCATAGATTGGTCGCAAAGCTAGTCGATTGCATGACCGCCATCATTAGTGTCCCAAGACCACGTCTTTGTAGAGTCCTCTTCGGTGTCTATGCCATGTATCGCGATGATGTCGAGGTCGGCTTCGTCTTCGTCTTTGATCTTGTTCAGTCTGATCCTCTCAGAATGGGCCATGTCTGCGACGACGACGACGACTAGGAGGTATGCGAGACAAAGGACAAATTGGTGACTTGTGCTGGAGAGAACCATATCTTGAGCGATGCTCGGACGGGCGTCGCCCAGCTTTGCCTGGGCCCAAACGAAACATCCCAGACCTTGACGCGCGTCCAAGACATTGTGTGACGAATAACAGGGTCACACGCGGTGCGCCATCCGCGGGACCACAAAGAGGCAAACACCCCAAGCCAAAACGCCTCATTTCTAAAACACTGTCAGGCAACCAGGCAACCATGCGATCATGACATCAGGCAACCGGGCCTAAGTCCCTTTATAAACTAAGGGGCAAGGAGGGTACAGAAGGGGTCAGCTGCGAGGCGATGAGCCCTCTGCTTCAAGACGCAATGGCCTCACAACATCGAAATAGGTGGAGGCAAGAAGTCTTGGAGAAGTCCTTTGTTGGCGACATCGATGCGCCCTTCCCCAACGAAACAGATCCAACTACGGCCAGGGAGCTTTGGCTGGAGTTCCTCGACAAAATTACGGACCGCCAGGTCAGAAAACGAAGACAAGACGAGACGAATATTATCAATAACGGCAAAGCATCCGTCTGGTTCTCACACGATGTGAGGAAGGGGGGTTGGAAGCACTGGCAGGTGATGTTGCACGACCACAAGTATGAGCTTCGGAAAACCAAGAAAGAGGAAGCCTGCTGCCATCGAGTTGCTTGCAATCATGGCGTTGCCGGATCTTGTTGTATCCAGCACGAGTGTGGGAAGGGTCGATGCTGCAAGGGCCATGAGTGCGGGAGCAAATTCATTTGCCCCAACCATGTCACAGGCTGTGAGAACAGCAGAATTGACGGCTACTACTTCAAAAAAAGCCCGTTCATCATCGATGTCGAGCAGCGCGAGCGAGCGATCACGCAACTGGGAACGCCCCAGAAAGGTCGCTATTACATTGGACTCATTGGCTCAACCTCCATGACACCCAGGGACGTCGAGAACAAGTTCAGGGCCAAAATGCGAGATTTTGGGGACTATAACGTTTTCAAAAATAACTGCCAGCATTTCGTTCTCGAGGTAGCGAAGCAAATCGTTGAGGAGAGGGCACCTGACTGGAAGTGGTTCGCGGACAATTTGGTCTCAAGTAAAAGCCACGAGTATGTTGAGAGGCCGGCCGGCGTTCCCATCGACGTGGTTGCCGGGTGGTTGGAGGCGCTCAAGGAGCTGCGAAACAACCTTCCGGCAGAGCAAAGGCCCATGGTGGACCGAAACATCAGAATCCTGGAAAAGTTCATTGAGACTTTCAAAGAGGTCGTCTCAGCCGGTTACTCGTTTACGAATGCCCCAAAACTCGGCTTTTTCCAGCCGCTCGGTGGCGTGGGGAGCGCCGGAGGCGCAGGAGGTGCTGATGTTGACGCGGGCATCGTGGAATTTACCGGGGGCGACTCCGGGGCAGGACATGGATTGTCGTCGTCAAGCGATTACGGAGCGGGAACCGATTCGTCATCTTCAGCATCATCAGGCGATCACGGGGGATCTCACAGCAGCTCAAGTTGCGGCAGCTCAAGTTCCAGCAGCTCGTCAAGTCATGACAGTGGGGGAGGATCCTCGTCTTCTAATTGACGAGTAGCTATTGATGTTGAGAACGAACTTGTAGCGTTGATTCACACTGCGTGTAGAGTCAAGTATTTGCTGTATCCTTGCTACTTTAGGTACTGAAGTAATACTACCCGGCGGAGGCATACGGCCCATGGGCCGTCAACAGAGTGCCTATGTGTCAAACTGACCAACCTTCCTTTGTGTAAGGTGTCTCCTCACCCGAACCGAAATTACATACCTAAGTAGAAGGATTTTCATATTTCATTTTATCAAACATGTCTGTCTTCTGCATGAGGTTTGCTCCGCCAACTCGAGTTTGGCGCGCTCCGGTGGCCGAGGAATCTGTCTCTCCACGGCTCAGCCTCGGAGAGAAAAGCCCGCAAAGTCGTACACTCGATGTGCGCTTCGGCGAGACAAAACAGCGGTAAATAAGCCCGGTGAGACAAATCAAGCGAGGTTACGTACGCTTTGGCTCACACATGGGTTACGTGTTACTGGCACTTAGGGAAGGATTGTGACACGTTCCGGGAGATGGAGGCCAAAGTCTGCACAGTCCCACTGTCAGAGGCCTCCGAGGGCTAGGTTTGGTTAGGAGTGAAAGGGTCAACCGATGGGCAGTCTGCATTTATGCTGATATTTAATCTTAAACCTCCCTTCAGTGGGCTAGTAAGGGCTTTAATCCCTCATCCCTAGCTAACTCAGGCCTAGAGGCCCCCCTTCCTGGGCACCTGACACCACTCGTGGAATGGAGTAAAGAACATAATCTCAGCGTAAGAAGCTGCTGCTAAGTGTGCCATGGGATTGAGGACATGGATGTACTGATGCACTGGACATGACGCCGTAGCTGGTCTTAGTACGGTCAGCGTTTGGCCACCTAAGCCGCAAAACTTGTTTGAAAGGGGATAATGCTCGGCGCGAGCCGAGAAAGGCCAGCAGTCAGACAGGGTGATAGACAGCCATGCATACATGTATGCCCCGAGAGGACCCCGAAGCACGGATCGGATCAATTGCGTTGATTTGCTTTGTACGATGTTGAACAGCGGCAAAATTGGGCCTCTAAATTGGTTTGTACTTCACTCTTCGTCACACAGCAGCTAGGAGGAATACACTACTCCATGTCTCTCCCTGAGAGGTAGATTGTACGAAGCAAACTTGCCCCGTCACCTCCGGTTGATTCAGGCGGGGGAACAGAGTGACACGACGTAAGGCAACCATTGAATGTTTCACTACAACATATCGTCAGGCGGGGTAAGCTGCAGCCTGATTTCAAGGATTTGAAAATGGGGGCGGAAGCAGCTCTCTGCACGGTCTGTTCTCATGATCGCAGGGGAAACAGCTGTTCCAGCAAGGGAGAAGGGAAGCTAGAGGTCATTGGCCAGCGTTCGGTCGCCCCTACTGAGCCACGCTTGGCAACACGCGTCAATACGACAAACCAAAGGACACTTTCCTTTTCCAACCGGCCGTTCGCCTTCGCAACTCCCATCATTCAAGGGCCTTGATGCTCGGGGCCTTGGATGAATTCTAACAGACCGACGCGTTTCTGCCTGTAATAGTTTCTATTCTTCAAAACCATCTTACCATGATGTATACAATGGTTGTGTCATGTTGGAACGGCCGGTGAAAAAGTGCAGTAAATCGCCAGACGCCGCTGGGCTATCGCCAGATGTTTCCAAAGCGTGAAGCTATGATTTATTAACAAGATAATCGACTGAGCTTTGGACCGCAATGACCTCTGCGTAAAAAGCATATGCTGAAGCTTGAAAATAGTCCCACTTTCACCAAAGGCTCCTAGGAGATGATGTTCCACGTGAGGATGTCACAACCCTTCTATCCGCTTCTAGGCGGACGAAAGAAGACCATTTGGTAGCGCTCAGTTCCTTCCCGATTCCCGCTGCTGCCGATATTATGGTCGACCCGCGCGAACTTCACGATTGGGCCGACGAAGAGACAGATCTGCGCCGCCTTGACATCATTTACGACTGGCTGTGGGATGGTAGGTCGACCTATGCCGCCGCGCCCGCTCCATCACCAGCGTATGATCAACCGCGAGATAATAATCACTGAGAAATTATAATCCTACATCGTATAGGCAACTTGTCAAATTAGACGGTCCAAGCCTGATGAGTATCTTAAGGTATTGAAATAATCATGAGATTTACACTTTAGACTTAACTGTATATATAATTAGGAATGTAAGCAAAACGAACGAGCTTACGACCAGACAGCTATACTGACGGCTGTAGAAAGGTTGGTAGAATTATTTCAGTTTTATGTACATCGATCTGTCCAAAAACCATAAACATATACGAGAATTGAATGAAGCGGACCGTGTGTCAATTTGTCCGTGTTGGATTGGGTCTCAAACCTTGCCACACCTGTTCTTATAACGCTCTCGGTATTGAGTTCCGATTCTTGAATGACTTTAAATCCAAACCTCAAGACACCAAAAATGGCAACTGAAGGAGCGCTAGAGGCATTGAGAATACCACTGGTTAGCGGCTTGACACGTCGAACCGGATTGACAGCAAGTCGCTCCGCTCCATCCTGAGCCACCGCATTGGCCGTACTTGGCAACACACTTTAACCGATTAAGTCAGTATATTTGTCTTGGTTAAGTGAGTACCTGGTGAGTTCTTACGCTTCCGCCGCCGCCGCTCGGGGGAGGGTTGGTAGATGGAGGTGGGCTGGTGCCACCGCCGCTCGAAGCTCCGACGGTGATGGTAGCTGAGCCGCTGCTGAAGTATCCTTCCGTAGCAACAATCATGTAGTCATGTGATCCGAGGTTGAGTCCGACCTGGGCCCAAGCATTGAAGTGATTTCCGGTTGTAACGGTTCCGCCGACGCGCTTGGTTTGGCGGACAGACCAGTACTGCTGAAAGGTCCTGGTGCCCTCGATAGACGGAGCGTTGGTCCGGGTGCTCACGTATATATCGTAAGTACCACCATCGCTGGTGACGGACCCCTTCCTTGTGGCACCAGTGGATGGGCTGTAAGTACCGTACGATTCAACGATGTAACTTGCGGTGGTGTTAGCGATTGCTTTGCCACGAGGGAAACACAGGCTACTCACTACTCGATGAGCTTCAGGAGATGAATTAGTTAGCACTGATTCTTTTGTCCAGATGTTTGAGTTTGCTTACAGGGCTTCGGGTCCAGCCATAGACGGCGAGGTAGCTGTTGCCATTGGGGTTGTAGCTACCAGAATAGGTGATGGTTCTAGAATGGAAGAAATATTAAAGACGACTCTCCTAGATGTTTTTAAGACTTGGGAGTACCTTGGGCCGCCTGGATTCCAGCCCTTGCCGCCAACGAAGTTACCACCGCTCTGCCAAACCACGCTGTACTGACCCCCAGGTCCGTTCGTGTAAGTGACTTGGGAGCCACCGTCAGTCCACCAGGAGTAGTAGTACCCGTTGTGAGTTCCGGTAGAGCTTGGTGTCGACTGACGCTTGACCAACTCGCCAGGCAAGGCGAAAGCCCCAGCGACGGCAGTCAAAGCCACGAGAAGGGAAGAGAATGAAACCATGTTGAGGAAGAAAGGGGGTCGAATGCTGCAATGAGGTTCATTTAGCTGGCATGAAGGGTCGGAATACAGGTTCTTCTTATATCTTGCACTTCTCCGCCGAGGCGTCATACCTGCACTTTGGGCATGGTCAATGTCCATAACGCTATAGCCCTTTCCACGCCACTGGTCATGCCACGAGACCCTTGCTATTTTTGCTTCTCTCCAATCGAGGAAGCCGAAGGAGATTATGACACACACATCCCGTTTAATAACTGTGTTTGTGGCTGGACTTTGAGGTCAAAGCTGGGTAGCGACAATGTTGGGTAGTATTCATGTAAATAATGCAACCATGCCCACGCTTTCCAATTCAGCCGTTACCCATCTCTTGGCGCCGGGCCGTGGTGGTACATCCATCTGTACAAGGCATTATTCTCTTAATTACAGCATTTTTTTACACGCACCAAGTACGAAAAGCCCTTTTATGTAAATACTTTTCTCGATAAACAGAAACTGATCTCCTTCATCTGATGGGTGATTTCAGCCGGCAGTACCAGTCTCCTCCAAAGCGCACCTGGAGCTGACAGCTACAAATTCACGTCCATCCTTTGCGAAGATCTGAAGTTTCCTTCACTCCCTTGTTCAAGTGAGGGCTGGATAGACAAGCTGAAGTGAAACTCGGGTGGTCGGAGGACGTCAACCAAGAAAAGGAACTCGGAGGTTGCAGCCCGCATAAGACTACCGGGTTCTCCACACTTTGTGTCACAGTTGGGTGCCGACAACTTGGTGCGAGCGCTTTAGCCGCCGGCTAAAGATGAGCCCGAGCAAGCTTACTGATAATTTCCGTGGAGCCTCCAGCAAGCCACATGCACTTCTAAATACCCGGCCTGGTTCACGAGACCTATGGTGGTGATGGTGTGGTGAACATTTTGACTAGTTGAGACATCAGGGCGAGCAAGTTGCCAGGCCCGAGATCAATGAGGAAGGCTATTCTGAATGTTGCCTGCCTATTCGAAGCCGATAATTCCTTGGGTACTGTTAAGAAGTGTGGCCGAGCCACCAATGGCGGAATAAATGCATGTGCCCCTTATTGTAGCTTGAATCACGAAACGATGCTATGACGTTGTCGCTCTTGCAACAATCTATCGTTGAGGTCTTCATGCCGGTCATTTCAGCAATTCTAGTGAACATTGAGAAGCGAATAGGAAAAGCACTCCAATGTATGGAGAAATGGTCTGGTTGTTTACACACAAAGTGACCATGAAGTTAGTTAGACTGGCCGCGCTGATAGAAGAAGCAGCACAGTAGCCTTACAGACGTAAAAGTACTGTGAGTATCCTGAAGCCTAAAGGCACTTTCAGGTCTGAATACACCACAGCGCCTGGTTGCAGAAGCGAATATTTTCCCGTCATGTCCGGCATTTTGGAAGTTTTCTGTCTGCTGGACGGCGCCGGGAGAAGTGGGCCGCCGGCCGGCCCGGGACTACGGAAGAAGCACCGCATCCCACCGGCCGTCGGGGTAAATAAACATCGAGGAACTTGGTAAGTGCCTTTGAATTTCAAACTGTCTGCTCATTGGACGACAAACGCAAAGCTGCATCCTCTATTGTTCACTACAAGAGTGTCTATCCCCCGAATGCTGGCTCACTCTCAGAAAAGACACTAATTTCAGCTTATATGCATTATCGTGCGCAAGCATTTACGTAGTCCCGAGGGCCGCTCCATGTCCCTTTGCATTCGGTGCAGGCTGTGCACTTCATACTCCCTAGGTATCGAATCGGGCGGTTGATTCTACTCTCCCGCTGCCGGCTTCCCTGGCGTTCGGGAACCATTTGCCGACCCCTTATGGCTTCCAGGGGTTCGGAAATTGCGGCCGATGGTGACACATACCTCGGCCATCGCAGGCGTCGAATCTGTAAATGGACAATATTCCCGACAACTCCAGCAAATGCACCCCAACACTGGCCCGTCCTATTGCTGTTTAGGAATTAAGCTTCCAGCTATCTGGAAGAGGCTTTGTGGGAAGGGTGACATTGGCAACCAAGTGTCTCCAGAAATGAGTATTGTGCGCGGAATTCACTGCCTCATCTGACAGGAAAAGTAAACAACTACGGCACTAGCAGATCTTACTCCGCGCTTCAACTCATCAATTGTCGCAGAACTGGCGGAGAAGCAAACACCAAGGCCACTTCCCCGGACGCACCCCTGTCGACTACCCCGCGATCATACTTGATTTTCCCCAACTTCCCCAGGTGACGCTCACGCTTCCGTATCTGGACCCGCTGGTAATGGAGTAGTCAGGAGGACATCGTGCACATAAGAGTGATCCTGACCAATGGTGTTGTTCCTTTGCCAAGCGCTTGGAGCTTCCATGGTGCTCGAAGGGGGCCTCTTGGGCAGTACGAAGGCTCCGTTGGATATCCTTGGCGACCCCGTCGAGCCAAAGAATGCAACTCGATTCGTCAAATTTACATGAGCGGCCTCCGGGCGTCTGCCCGTATGCTAATGGCCATCAATTCCGTCGTTGTCACCGAGACCTTTCAATGTTCCCAAACGCCATCCTTCTCCTACTCGGGCCTCGGAAGATGGAAGGACTTCAGATAGTCTCAAAGTATATAAGTCTCGGAATCCTCAGAGATACATGACTTCTTTTGTTCTCAGATCTCATCCCATCATCCACACCCACGATATAACACTCAAATCTCCTACCAAATATCATTGCCAAGGAAATACCGTCAGCGATTGTTCAAGATGGGCCTCACAGGCAAAGATGACGACCCCTCGGAGAAAGGCGCCCAGCACATCGAGCAGAACGATACAATCAGCGACGCCATTAAGGCCGTGGAGCATCGCGATCTTGAGCGCATCGAGGAGACACAGCCAGGTGCCTTCGTGTGGCTCTGTGCGGCAGCAACAGCCATCGGCGGCATGCTGTTTGGATACGATACCGGTGTCATCTCTGGCGTCCTCGTCGTTCTCGGTACGGATCTCGGCGGCAAGGAGCTTACCCACTCCGAGAAGGAGTTAGTCACCGCATTGACTGCAGCAGGAGCTTTTATCGGAGCAATCATTGCCGGCATTACGGCTGACAAGTACGGGCGAAAACCAGCCATCTGGTTTGCTTCTGTGCTGTTCACCGTTGGAGCTCTCATTCAAGCGACATCTTACACCGTCGCGCAGATGTCTGTGGGCAGACTGGTGATTGGTCTTGGTGTTGGTTCCGCCTCAATGGTATGTGATATATGTCCAGTTGGAAATTGACTTCAATTACCTCGGTCAGTTACTAACCTAATGCTCTCCAGATCGTACCGCTTTACATCGCCGAAATATCACCCGCCCGATTCCGTGGTCGCATGATCTCCGTTGATATGATCTTTCTCGGCGCTGGTTCAGTCCTTGCCTACGCGTTTGCCGCGGCCTTTTACACTACACCTCATGGCTGGAGATACATGGTGGGGATCGGTGGAATTCCGAGCATCATCCTTGGTATACTGCTGTTCTGGTGCCCAGAGTCACCGCGCCAGTTGATGTTCCACAACCGCCGCGACGAATGCATCAGGGTCTTGCGATGCATTTATCCCAACGGAACCGAAGACGAGATCAGTGATAAGGTTACTTCCATCGAGAGAGGTGTCAGCCAAGCCAAGGCACTGAACGAGGCGATCTCTCTGCGAAAGTCTGTGACAAGCCTTTGGACTATCCCGGCCAACTTGCGAGCAGTCATTTCCGCCTGCGGATTGATGGCTTTCCAACAATTCTGTGGCTTCAACACCCTCATGTACTACAGTTCGACCTTGTTCGACATCGTCGGCTTCTCGAATCCCATCGCCGTGGGTACCGTCGTTGCAGGAACGAACTTCATCTTCACGGTATTATCCATCTTCCTCATCGACAGGATCGGGCGCCGGAGAATTCTCATCTGGACTATGTGGGGTATGCCGGTCTGTCTTGCTGTTGCGGCCATTGCGTTCCATTGGATCCCTCTGGACAACAACACTCTCAAACTCACCTCGCAAGAAGTTGGCTGGCCCGCTATCCTGGTCCTGGTGGCAATGATCATGTTCGTGGCGTTC
Source organism: Colletotrichum tropicicola (assembly GCA_025962755.1). Taxonomy (NCBI): domain Eukaryota; kingdom Fungi; phylum Ascomycota; class Sordariomycetes; order Glomerellales; family Glomerellaceae; genus Colletotrichum; species Colletotrichum tropicicola. The sequence goes on from JAOWMA010000301.1 coordinate 21,727, forward strand.
TATGCGGCAGGCTTGGGCTGCGTGCCTTGGCAAGCCAACGAATTTCTGCCGATGGAGGTCCGAGCGATGGGAACCATGACGATCAACATCTTCAACTGGGGCCCCAACATCATTGTCTCGTCGACATTTCTGTCCATGATGCGGGGCATGACGCCATCTGGAACGTTTGGCTTCTACGCTGGCTTATCGTTTTTGGGGTGGGTGTTTGTCATTTTCTGCTTCCCTGAGGCTGCGAACATGACTTTGGAAGAGATTCGTGTCGTGTTCGAGCATGGATTTGGTGTGAGGTACGCGGAGGAGTGGAGGAAGCAAAGAAAATTGGACTTGGAGGCGCGAAGAGAAGGTGTCGCCGTTTGAGTGCGTAGTCTATCAGGTTAACCGCGCCCAATCGCCCCAGGGTTTTCCATCCAACATCTAACTGTCATCTCATCAAGACTTTCAACTTTCAGTGAGGAAATCTAGAAAATCAACCGGGACGGCATCTAGTATCCATATCATACCTAAATGACTGTGACATTTGTTTTCCGGTACATGCCTTGTCTGAATTTCTGGTACCCCTCTCCTTGATCGTAGATCTCGTAGTACATGCCAACGCGCCTGTACAAAGTTTGTCCCTGTAAGCCGGTTTTCACGGGACAAAGAACAAGGCCGAAATCAACTAGCAAACCATCTTTCCGGCGCACATGTGACAGGGATGCCCGCAAACTGGTCTTCGAAAAGCTCCGTGTACTGTCTGGGAAGTAACGCATGCCAACGGATCCCTCCCCGATCAACGCATCGACGGGTGAGTGTTGTCGAGATTCTTTTCCATTAAGTGTGTTCCAACGACTGATTGTGTCCACATTGAGATCACAAGACAAGCATGCAATTGAAAAGTTGCCGAGGACGGCCGGGCCGAACCGGCCGTCGTCTTTCCAGCCGGTAGATGTGAAAGCAACTGGCCGCGGTGCTAGATAATGCCCCTCAATCGGTGCTTGGAACAGAACCTCAACCTTGCCGCCTAACAGGTGATCGCGATATGGCCAGGATATGTCTGCAGGTCCTCCCATCGTCGCCCAGGAGAAGGATATGTCGCGCTGTGGAGCTCCATTGGAAGGACCGGCAGTGATTTCATCACTAGCATGGACCAGGTATTCGCCGTCGTTTTCCGCAGAATTGTACTCATAGGTGATGGGCTTTGCAATGCACCACAGAAGATCTTGTAGCTTCTGTTGCTCCCAAATACCAGCAAAATATAGAGACTTTGTTTTCTTCGCAACTAGCTTGGCCAGACCAGAGATGGCTAGCAGCCGATCTGACTCGAAAGTCAAATGCGATGCGCAGTACAGCTTGAGAAGCTTGTACCATGAGTCAAAGACTTGATCGTTCGTGATTGGTGTCTCTCTTTGATGAATGAGCGGCAGCCCCTTCTTCAAGTTGACGCTTTGTCGTGATGCAATTTCTGTCTCGGTGCTGGTTGTAAGTGAGATCTCGTCCAACTCCAACTTTCTGCAGTCCCAAAACAGAGATGAGTCGCCAAAGTACAGAGTTCTTGGGGAAAAGGTTCGCTCTTGTACAACCCAGCCCCTCTTGTTGAGAGGTCCCCCGGTGATCCCACCAACATAGTCCAGTGAGGGCAACCTGTGCGACATACTGAGGGTGCCACACTTTCTGGATGATGAACCCTGAGATAGTAAGGTTGCAGACACTAATAGACATCTGCTTGGCCAACCTTCAAGCCCGATAAGGCTGGTAAAGTCGTAGCAGACAGTTTGAGTTGGATCTCTGGGCTGGAAAAGTCCGTCGTAGCTGTTTTCCCCTGCTAAGGCGGCAATGTTCAAGTCGCAATTTTCGTAAACCTGTCCCATCGACGCGGCCTCAATTTCCCAGTCGCATATTGAATCTTGGATGATGCATAGTGCATCTATCCAGAGAAACCGGTAACCCAGGGCCCGAGTAAGCTCGATAGCTTCTCGCCACGTCAAGGGTAGCTCGGTCAGGGAGAACTCGTCGCAGAGACGGGCATAGGAATAGGTTGTGAGCTTCGTGAAGTCGGCACCGCCCCAGGCATGGCTGAGCGCGACGTAGTCATAATCAAAATTCCGTTCAAAATCTCGGCGATGCACTGCCTGGGTGCTTTTCGTCCACGCCACCAGCGGTGCTTTTTCGGCGGTACGATGGACCCGTACAAACTGCGTACCGGAACTGACGTCGAGCAGACGGGTTGGTCGAAATTTTCCTGCCGCCTCTGATTGAGAAATATTCTGACATTCTCGATGATTTGTTTTACACTCGCTTAACCATCTCATGGCCAGGTTGAGGCTTGCTGGTGAACCAGTCGAGTCTCTGGTGCTAGAGACGTCCGAGTGCCGGTTGGATGATCGGCTTTGCAGGTTGACATGGTGGTTTTCAGAATCGGTGTTGTCCTTGTGTTCAAGTTCAAGTTCAAGTCGCAGGGTGACGTTTCCAGAAGAGATCCTAGGACGGCCTTCTTCCGTGGCAGAGAGTGTGAGCTGAACATCGAAGCCAGAGCCCGAGTTGGGTGTTGATGATGACAAGTCCCGCGGGAAGGAAACAACCACCTTCAGAGTTGACGATACGTTGACGCTAGCGACCACTTTAGAGTCGAGGTTCTGCCAGAATAGGACACAGAGACAGCAATCGTTTCGATAAGCCAGTTCCAGGTTACTCAGACTAGTATGGTGAGAGAACTTCATCTCCCCCAAAGCGTGGCTTTGTCCACAACCGCGTGTCTCTTCGTCGCTGCCAAACGCATCAGCTAAGGTTGATTTGACGTATTTGCCCATTTCTTGTATAAACTGGGCACACGCAACGCATAAGTCATTGGCTGCGACTGTGACAGACTGGGTGCCGAGTCCCGAAGCGGGGTAAGCGGCCTCTCTGGTAGAGGTCATCTTGACTGTAAATAAGCTTGATTTCGTGTTATTTGTGAGGCAAGTTTAATTGCTTCGGAATATCCTGACGGCACATAAGCAGTCAACTTCAGGTGTGAGAGAGTCCGCTGAACCGAAACCTCGCACCTCCGGGAGATCACCGTTGGAGGTTGAGTGCGGTCGTTCGTCGCAAAAGGAAACTCGCCCGCGGATGTTACGTTGTCCCATTTGACATGCAGTCTCCATCTACTTCGACCAATAAGCGACCATCATCAATGTCTGGCCAGTAATGTTGAAGCTGACATGCAGCAGCGAACCCCTCTTCCAGCCTTGTGATCACTGTCCCAGGCACCCGCCGTGACGAGACTCTTGAGATTTTGTCCTCAGCACGTGAAGAATTACCGTAATAACAGAATTTTTAGAACCTCCCGCAAACTGGACCTGTTGAGATGACAGACGCAAACTCTAAAGGAAACACCAAACGGGAAGTGCCGGCTCGGCGCCGGCGGGTACAAAAGCCTGAGTACAACTACGCGACGATTTGGGCCAGCTTAGCCCGCGTTTTCGAGCAAATCCATGAGCGGAAAGAGCTTGAAGAGAACTTCGAAACCATCTACCAATGGGTTTACAAGACTCAACTTCGACAGGATGGAGATACTCTATTTGACGATATGGTCAAATGGCACCGCGACAGACTCCATCGGACTTGGAAGTCACTTACTGAAGAAGTTCTCTCGGCGCACCCGACACATGATCAATCGGTCGATTTCCTGAGAAGCTTCATGTCAACCTGGGAGCAGTATTGGGAAAGCATTGGCCTGGTTCGAGATACACTGAATTACCTGGTAGGTGCAAATCTCAAAGTCATCTCTAAGCTTGTCCAAAGCCGAAAGTGATGCTCGTGGTTTTTTTTCCGAGTGGCTAACATCCCATGTTAGGAGCGTGGAACTGGGAGAAGCATTCTGGACGCATGCATGGAAGCGTTTTTAGATTCTGTCGTACATGATCAGATCCCACACCCGAAGCCTCCGCGAACCGTACTTGATATCTTGGTCTCACTGGCATACTCGCACATCTACGTCGAGTCACTAGACGGAGATTCGTCTTCGAGGACGCATGACCTTTTGGGATCATGCTTCCGGATTCTCGACGGCCTTTGCCATAGCCCTGCAGACGAAAGTCACACGAAGTTTAGGCAGCTTATTGGACCGATCTACCTGAAGCCAGTTCGGGGATTCTACGAGAGCGAAGGCTCCGCACTGGCAGCCAGGTGCTCGGTAATGGAGTTCTGCAAGACATCGAAGCGATGGATACTGGAGGAAGAGTGCCGTTGTCAAAGCATCTTGCCTCGCCACATGAACGACGATCTCAAGTCACTCATCACTGAAGTTGTCTTGAAGCCTCATCTAGATGAGGTGCTCAGACGCAATCAGCAGGATCTTGCGTCGGTGACCGGCAGTGCTTCTCCCAGGGAGGCTTCCATTATAGATGAGCTTGTTTCGTTGGCCCGGGGCAAAGACATTCCGCTAACAGCTGGTGGGGGAAATGTCTCACCAGAAGAGCCAGTGGTCGAAACTGATTGAAATGTTTCTGTCAAGGACAGCTGAGGGTAGTTTGTAGGATGACGGTACATGTATGTTGCGAGAGTAGATTCAAATAACGTATGTCAAAACAAAGGAATTGTCACGGGTAGTGTCTAAAGATTACATGTGAAAATGTTGCAGCCCTTGGCAAATCATGAAGACAAAGAAAATTCGGGGTATAACCAGCTTCAACGTCCAGACAAAAACTTCTTCCACCTCTCGACTACCTCTTCTCTTTCTTCCACTGTTGCATTTCTAAAGTCATTAATTCCCTGTCTTAGCCTAATCAACAATACCTCTGCTTTGAGCTTAGTAGTGCTGTGTTTCGAAAGCTCCTTCTCTATGCCCTTGAGCGTGTATCCGGGTAAAGCAAACAGCGCTGTGACCTAGTCAATATGTCATTCACTCAATCCACCACCGGAGTGGGAAAGGGTGGCAAAATACAAGAAGGGAGAAACTTACCAGCAAATAAATTGTATGTGAACCCCCTTCGGCCTTGCCACAGACCCTTGCCAAACCCTTTGAGACCCTCCTTCTTCGCGCCTTGGTATGGTCTCATAACGACGTCTCGGAAAGCCTCCCACGTCCCGAGTACAGCTTCTTTTCCAGCTGTTTTGACACCGCTTCCCAAGCCTGTGATCTCGTCTCGCCGACGAACCTCGTGACTGACGATTCCGTACGAAGGGTAGTTGTGACAACCATTTGCTACGTTGTAGAACACTGCGACTGGTGCTTTGAGGCCAGCCTTCGCTACCTCAAGACCGTATCGACCCGTAGCGCGAGTGACTTCATACGCTCTTCCTCTCTGTCGCTTTTGATATGACACGACTGAAGACTTGCGTCTGCCATCAGGCGCAGACTCAAGACCCGCAATCTCCATCCTGGGGTCGGGATGTCGGAGTGATTTGGTTGCCATCTTGAGGGCGATGATTTCCATCTCTGCAGGAGTCATGGTATTCCCTTGCATGATGCATTGCAAATGGCCATCTTGAGTGTCGGGCAGGTTGGCTTGGTCCGGTTGCTGGTCGCTTGTTGTCGTGGTATCAGTGCCCTCTCCTACAGACTTCGGCCTCTCTGGCTGTGCCTCCTCGGTATTCTTCTGCGCCGGTGGGGACGATCTTTCGGGATGAGCGTGAAGCCTCCGAGAGTAGTCTGTCGTCGCAGTGCCGACGGCAGTGAAGAACCCCGAGACAGCAGCAACAAGGCCGATGATAGGATGTTCTGCTCCCTCGTCCACATACCAATGTTTGTGTCGGAGCAGCTTGAAATCGTGCGGCTTGAGTAAGCCCTTCTCGACCAGACACCCAACAGCAAAACTGCTGAGATGCGCACCGGTCTTTTTATGTCGCCAGTTTGCGAGCCTCTCGGGACAGATATCGCAGCGCATGCCGTCCAGGGCCAGCCGGTCGTGGATATCTTTTGCCGTGTCACCCGCTCCATCCTCCTCAGCGATACGTTCAGCCATCTGCTGCACGGCGACTTGGACATCGGGCTTCAGCGCGAAGGTGATGCTTGCTGCCAGAGTCTCCGCGGTCATCTCCTTGAAAGGTACCGGCACGGGACCCGCACCGGCCTTCGCGATCATCTGGCCCCAAAACGGCTGGTCGCCAAAGAAGGGGACCACGACAGTAGGGCGTCCAGCTGCGATGCCCGCGGCTGAAGTACCAGCGCCGCCGTGATGGACGACAGCCGAGACACGTTTGAAGAGCCAATCGTGTGGACAGTTGCCGATGAGATAGATGTTTTCCGGGACGTTGTCACCACCACCGACGCCGCCCCAGCCTTTCGATACGATGGCGCGGACACCGGCAATCTTGACCGCGTCGAAGATGAGTTGTGTGAGCGCTTTTGGGTCGTCGACCACGATGGAACCGAAGCCGATGTAAATAGGTGGAGGGCCGGCCTCGAGGAAGGCCGTCAGGTCTGGCGGCGGGGTGTACTTGTCGGCTAGAGCAAGGAACGAAAAGCCAGTGATGTTGATGTGAGAGTCCCAATCGGCGGGTTTGGGAATCAATGACTCTGACCAGAGAAAGGTGTATGGTACACGAAGTCGCGGTAAGAGCTGACACCCCCACATTGGTGATATCGGGTCCATCCCTAATGTCTGCGTTCGGAACTTATTGATGAGATCTCCAAGCCTGAATATCTGTCAGTTATTGATACTATTATGCTAGGTGTCAGAAGACAAACCCTTGCCAGGTCAACAGCTCCATCATTATGAATGACAGGTAGTTGGCGGCGCTGGTGTCGGCTTCACCATAGCTCATCGATGCTAGGGGGTGATGGAATGCTTGTGTCGGGCACCATGGCATTGTGAAAACCACATGAAGCGGAATTCCGAGCTTCTCGGCGCAGTGGATATGCGCCATTGACGGCGGGTTGGCGATAATGGTATCGGCGACGAAGAGATCATCTGCGTTCTTCACCGTGGCAGCGGTCGTTCGTTCCCCCATGCCGTCGCCCGCTTCGATACAACTTCTCCATGCACCGTCAATGATCTCAGCCATCTCTTTCCTCCGCTGGCCAATGTCGCCCGCCTTGACGCTCTCACGGCTGGGAAGCAGACCCGGGTTCTTGACCATGTAAGCCATGAGCGCCTCCGGGTCTCCGCCGATGCTGAAGAACTCGACCCCATTCGACTCAACAAAATCCTTGAAAACCGGATGAGTGCAAATACGGACGCGATGCCCGTACGGCGGCTTCATGAGCAGTTGCGCGATCGGGATGAACGGCTGAATGTCTCCGCGAGATCCGACGATGTGGATGGCGATGTTGAGTCGCGGGCTCGTCGCCGGCGGGTCCCTTCTCAGGTTCTCGAGAACGACGCTGCTGCGTCGTCGTTGAATTGCCTCCGCCAATTCGTCATTCTCGTCGTCCGGCCCGGCTCTGAAACCGCTCTGGAGCTCCTGGTACCACTTCGCGAGCTTCTGCGGGTTCGCGTGGAAGCGCACCTTGACGCGCCCGTCGTTTCCGACGTTGCCGGACGTCGCCGTATCCGACCGCCCGCCGCCGAGCTCGACATGTCCCAGTCCCTTGGATTTGACGCGACTGAGCGCCATGTTGAGGTTTTGGCGGAGCTCGGCTCCAGAAACGGGGGCTGGCGAGGATTCTAGATTGACAATTCGACGCACGACACGGCTGTATAGACGCTGGTAGAGTTGATGCAACGTGATGTGTTAAAGTCGAGAGGTGAGCTGCAAATTCCGTCGAGCTGACTCGGCGCAAATCACGTGTCCTATCAAAAGTCTTCCGCGTATTTGCCGCTTTCGTCTACATTTCTTGTCCCTGAACGTCATAGGAGGGGCAAATTCGACATTAGCGTCAATTCCAGATTGATTTGCATGCAAAAGTTCACCGGGAATAGCTTAAGGTTGGCGCCGCTTTCGACTTAGTGTCTGTTGTGGACCCTGGTTTTGATAATGAGATGGCGATAAAAAAAGTCTAGACCTCTTTGGAATTATCTTCACACATCTTGGACACCCGTCTTCTTGTGATCGAGAGTTCTGAAGTAGAACCAGAAGGGCACTGCAGCTACCACAGTCAGACCAGAAATGACAGAGTACAGAATCACCAACGTCGGATCTTTGGTGATGGGCGACAAGGCAATGCCGATAACCGCCGCAAGGCCTGCTGTCAGCTGAGTCACGGCCTGAACCACGCTCTTCATGCTCTTCGGAGCTTGTTCATAGGCGATCTCGGAAATCGTTGCGAAGCCCAGGATCTCGGCCACCGCGAGGATGAACCACACAGGCATCTGCACCCATACAACGATGTCGTTCCCGACTGTTACGGTGGAAGATCCCTGTTGGACCACGGCCTCAGGACAAGACAGCGGGTGGTCGTAACAGGGCCCACGAGAGTAAATGAGGTGTTGTATGCCGGCTGCATAGGCCATGGCTGCACCCATGATGAAGCATGCGGCTGAGATGCGAACAATGGGACCAAACGGGACACCGGCCTTTCGAAGCAAAGGAAAGACTCCTTTCTGAATGATGGGACCGAGAGCAATGCACGCTACAGGGTTCCAGACCTGCATCGTGTCGTTGGGGATGCCGTTCAATCGCATTTGACCAGCTTGCGAAATGAGATTGTTCATGATTTGGATGTATGCCAAGTAGAATGGTGCGGAGAACAACCTGTCCGATTTTTCACATCAGTTGAGTCCAATTTGGTAATTGATTCTTCTCACTGGCGTGCCACTGCACTTGTGTGAACATTAAACTTACAGCACTCGGCATACCGTCAGTGTCTGTCTCAAGTCATCAATGATCTTGGAGTCCCAGGGCACTGTTATCCCATGACGCTCTCTCTGAGTATCAGGGGAAGCAGCTTCAAGGCTGAAGCGGTGTCTCACAGCACACCACAAGGCTTTCGACGAAAGGGGCAGGACACTGCCTTGGGTGTCCATGTTGACTAGATCAGATGTCAGCATTCCCCTGAAGAGGTCGCATTTGAAATGAAATTGCTAAACTTGGTCCACTCACCTAGCCTCTTCTTCCATATGTAAGTCAAAATCACTGTGATAAAGAGCGAGACAAAGCCCATTAGGTACGATGCCCAAAAGTCAACCTTCTTCTCAATCCATGTTGATGCCAGAGAAGACAGTGCAGCTAGGTTCGTGAGCCTAAACAAACGTTAGCAACCAGTTCTCAGACACCAGAATCTAACTTATCATCCAAGATTGGGACTTACCAGAAGAACATATTGGTGATGAACTGAATCGTCAGTCCACGATCGGCTACTACAGCCTTCTCCCCCCTGATCTTCAAAACAACTTGCCCTGATCGGTCATATTGGTCCACTGCTCTACGGTTATCAGTCATCATCTGTCAAAATAACAGCATTGATATCTTGCCTAGAAACGTGGGCAGTGTTGCTTTGACGCCCGCAACGCCAACTGCGATCAAAATCATCGCAGCGATGAGACCAGGCAGCCCGGCACCTCTGTTCAAAGCAACAGGCAATAAAGTCACCAAGAGTATAATACTGCCACACTGGTAAATCCTGTCAACCAATGGGTTAGCATTAGCGTTACTCCGGATTCCTGCCTAGCAGTAAATAATGTTCGTAGAGTCGCGGCTGGGAGGAAAGGTCAAACGTAGAATCATCGCTCACCCGAGGCTAAACATCAGCGTCTTTTGTCGTCCAAACTTCATATCAGAAAGAATTGCAAACGGGATCGGTGAAACAAATTGTAGAAGGAGGAACATGTTGGATAGGTTCGTCGCCGTTTGTTGCCCAAGCCCCACGGCGCCGGGAACAGCACTGCTACCCCTCTCATTCTGAATGTAGTTCTCTGTGTGTATCTCGTAAGCAAATGCCCACTGATGTGTGCGATCCATGACGAACACGAGGAGTTTTCTCTAAGATCATGAACCACCACGTGAGGCATCAAAAGCGCTTACTCACGTAAAGGGGCCGATAAGCTGTAGTAGGCAAAGCGTTCCGCGGCACCGGCAATGGCAACAATCCAGACCGGTATGGGTATCTTGTCCACAGCCAAGACGTGATCCAGATTCTCTGATGCGATGTCATTTTCGGGAACCTGATCGGGCAGGATCACATGCTGATCTGGCTCCTGTTTTGCCACGGCAAGGTTCTTCTCCGGCCTAAGACGGTAGAAGACAGTGGCATCAGTATTCAAGTCAGGTGTCTCTAAGGTAAAACACTCACGCTCTCTGATTTTCAACTCCTACACCATGCTCCTCCTTGCACATTTCTGGACGCTGCATTGTGAAATCTGTCGGAAGAGGACGAGTGCTGGACACCATCGCCATAGTTGAAACCTAAGGTAGGACAGAAAGATGCGTTTGTCCTGAGTGACATGATGCGTTGTCAATATTAGGTCCAGGGGCGCTCTTCTCAACACGTATTCAGCCAAGAATTGCAGATCCCTGTGCGGTCACAAGAAAGCTTCTGACAAACCACATTCTCCCCCGACGTCTGCAGTCCAGACCACCCGACACAGAACGGTTCTGCAGTAGCGTATCTGCATCTCAGCTGTCTGCAAATTTTCCGTAGCATTACGTGATGTGACGTGGAGACTATCCTGGGCACCATCGTGAGCATATTTGAGCATATTTGCGCGTGGTCCTAGCAGATGCCAAGCCAGACCCTTGCCACATGCATCTTACGGAAGGGCCCGTACCGCCAAATGCCGCAACAACTGCATTGGTTGACTCTTTGTTGTTCAGGATCTGGCTAGATTCGCGATGTGAAAAGCACTGTTCGTCTGACAAGACAACTGACTCCCACGGCCATCCTCACGGCAACTTTCGATGACCTCAAGACGCCCCTGACGTCCGATAACCCGCGATTGTCATCACAATTCAAATCACATCTACTAGGGAGATTTGAAGAGCCTTTCGGTGCTTGAGGACACGGATGCGAGGGACTCGGATCATGTGCGAGGCCAGCTTTTCCGGAACTAGACAAACGAGGGGACATGCTGGGGCGAGTCAAGAATGTTGACCGGTAAGCTTATTTGCCTCTATTGCGCAATTCAATGCCCTCACTCCCCCAGCAACTTGTACGTAAAGTGGTCTTTCACAAACTGCACCTTCTTCAAACAATCCTTCCGTCCCACCCTCGAGGCGACCGTGACATACGCCACCCACCAAAGCTCAGCAGACTCAGGACCCTGCACCACATCCCCGCGCTTCTTACACGTCTTGTAGTCCACGATGCAGTCCCGCAGCCATGGGTAGCGGTCCATCATCTCCGCCACCGCGTCCTCGGTCTCCATGATGCCCGAGCGCTTAGCCGGGAGGATTGTGACGCCAAGAGTGTACTGCGGCTTGTCACCCTTGAAGGGTTGCGAGAGCGCCCGAATACGTTCCTCCTCCACGGCCCCGAGACTGAAGAGGAGTCTCATGGCGTAGTAGTCAACTCCGTAGGCGAGCAGCACACCAACGGTGCTGGGGTAGCCCGGTGGCCGAGCGTTCACTTCGTGAAGATAGCAGGAAGGTCGATTGTCGACGAGAGCTCCACCGGAGAAGATCCAGCTTGGTAGGTGGCTCTGGAATCTCGGACTCGAGCCTCGCAGTGGAAAACACCAGACGGGAAGCCTTGTCGCAGAATGCTCTGCTTCAAGACTCTCTCATCATGGTCTTCTCATCGACGGGGAGTCCCGATGGAACCACCATAAGTGTCTCCATGAAGTTTGCATCGTCGGCGGAGTCTTGTCCAGCGACATCTGCCGTGCACGGGAAGTCGTCTGTGATGTCGCAGAAAAGAATCTCACCATTCAGGATCACAAAGTTGGCGTCGACCTCAGGCCCATCGATGTACGGCTCAACAACCACCCCAGTACCGGTTGGGAGAGTTTGCGTGCCGGTCGGATGCCCGCGTCACCGCAGCATAGAGGGAAAACTCGTCATGGACTTTGGTGACACAGTCGGAGTTCCAGCCAGTGCAAGGCTTGACGATGAGTGGGTAGCGCAGGTTGTCTTTTCTCTCCGCCAGAATGCTGTCCAATTGTGCCGGGTTCATGACAGAAAACGACTCATTGGAGCCATTGTCCTCGAGACGTCTAGTAGCCGCTTTGTCCCCGGCGGTGGCATACGCCGTTGACGGCGCTGTAGGGAGTCCTAGAATCTCGCATGCTCGGGCCACACCAGCGAGTCTCACGTCGCTGATGGTGGTGATGCCATCGACAGGATGCGGGTAGCTCTTCACCGCATCCACAATTCGCTGGACGAACCCATCATCGATGTCAATGTTGGTAGCTATGAACGCTTCGCGTACGTAGGCATATGGGCCATTGTCATCTTCAAGCCAGTGACCAGGCTGATCTAAGACGACGAGCGTGATTCCCAATGCCAACGCAGCTTCGTATGCTCTTCGGCTCGACTCGAAGTCTTCGCGTCCTTGTATCCAGAAGACACGTCGTCGCTGGACGGGATTCTGAAGAAGCCACGGGAAAGAGAGACGCTTGTCGGTTTCTTGATCCAGACGTTTGAGCGACGAGTCAAGGCCGTCGGCTGCAGTTGTTTGAAGGAGAAGACCGCCGATAGCTTGCGAGATGATGTCGAGCGCAGTAAGCGAGTTGTTGCCTGAGCTGTTGATGCTGTTGGAGGAAACCGGGGACACTGTCGAGAGAGGCTCCAAAAACGACTTCGCCGCGAGGACAATCTCCCACCCCTCGAACCGACGTTCGAGGAAGTCGGACCTGGCAACTTGCCCGTTGCCCGTTCCCGTCTGGGAAGAAGAACCTGATAATAGCCAGAGAGCTCTCGCCGTTGGAAGAGCATTCAAGGGCTGTCATTGCCTCTCTGATGAAACTGAATTGACTCGTCTCAAAGTCTTTCCCGGCTATGTTGACAGCATTGAGGGTGTTTTCATCCGTCGATCTTTTCGAAGCCCGTGTCAGGACCAAATCTAGGGTCCATTGCTGCATTGGCAGCTTGCTTGCAGCCTGGCGATGAACCCGAAGCCAAGCTGAAAATAAATGTCAGCCAGCTTGCCCCGAGACGTCCCAGTCTTTGTGTTCGGAAATCATACCTGAAGCTTCCTCAAATGAGACGAGTACTGCATCACCCGCAAATGGCTGGCTGCTGCCCAGTGAACCCATGTTACTGTATGAAGTTTCGTGACAGAGAGAGTACTCCGTAGTAGCAGAAAAATGGCTGTGCCGCAAAGACGTCGAATGAAGCTTTCCAGTCGCACAAAAGAGACAACGTCAGATGCCAAGTCGATCCTTGAGTGCGAGATCTGATCGTCCCTCTTGTCGATCCAGTTGCATGGGAAAACGGGTAGGGTAGCATTACATGCATGTCAAGCTTGGCGCTGAACGTATGCCACTAGATCATGCTTTGCGATGCCGAATGGCTGGCTTGGTCCAGCCTGGCGAGAGTAAACGGTGATTGTATGAAGTTACGGTCTACTGCGATAGATGAGTTAGTGTCAGGCAATGATGATGGTTGGCAATCCACCGCATGCTTATGTGGTGAAGGGCCCGTTACGTATCTGATCCCGAGACCCACGGAGCGGTCCGGGAGTGCTGGGCCGTTGAGCTCTGTTGACTGGAAGAATGCGGCAAAAGCTTGAATAGGTATTTAATATGCGAGATGCTTTGAATGTTTGCAGCCCTCAAAAATAACTGCTCGTCTTTTTTGGGAACATTATTCCCTCCGTACTGCTGGAACCCGTTGCAAATCATGGATCAACTCAATGTTTTTCGCGGGCCCGAATCCGTGGCGAATTATTTCAACCCAGACAACAACCCACCCTTGCCTCTTGTCGAGATACCAGATCGACTGAATCCGTTCCGTCAGGATGGTGTGCGTATTTACGCCAAGCTTCTCACAGCCTTGCCGGCGCAAAATGTGAAGTCTTTGCCAGGTTAGTTGTGCGCTGGCCCAAAGACTTGGGCATGAGGCTTGATGCTGTCACTTCCGCTCACCGTGAGCTCTCGGTAACTGACGTTTCCTCCAGCCCTGGGTATGCTCTTGAACCAACCACAAGCCGCGAAACAGTCCATCGTCGAGGCGAGCTCAGGCTCTACTGTTCTTTCTCTCGGCATCATATCTCGTGTACTCTGGGGGAACGAGGATGTGACCGCATACGTGACGAATAAGAAACATCCAGACTCATTGAAGCTGTTGAGATTCTTCGGACTGAAGGTGTAAGTCTGAGAATTATGCTTCATCGAGAATAGCTCTCATTTATGCATCATCAGGTCATTATACGGCGGACTTGCTCAGCAAGAACCCACAGATCCTCGGGGTATAATGCAAAGGCTGAGGGACAGATCAGCCATGAACGACGAAACATGTTACCCAGGGCAGTATGATAATGAGAATGTAAAGCCTTACTGAGCTATATGATGGGAACTTCCACTGATGCATATCCTAGAACTGGAAGGCTCACGAGCGTTGGACCGGGCCACAAATTATGAGACAACTCCCCGAGATAAACGTCTTCTGCACAACGGTCGGCACTGGAGGTACGCACGAGCAATGAACGACGATCTCGCCATTCTAATATGGTACTCAGGCTGTATCACTGGCACCGGAGTTTATCTGAAGTCCCAAAAGTCCTCAGTGAAGATTCTCGGGTAACCACATTCGGCCATGAATTCGGATAGTACAATGTCTAACACTGAGTTACCCAGGGTCTTCAATGTTTTCGGTGATCCAACACCAGGTCCTCGGCACTTCTATGGTTTTCATACGTGCGGGTTCCCATGGAAAGGCACAGTGGACGAGCAACAAGAAGTCTCGTCGGCCGATGCATACCGCATGTCCATGAAACTCTCTCGTGAGGGCATCATTGCCGGTCCTTCATCAGGAGAGGCCCTCCATGGCTTACTTGCATACCTCAAGACAGAAAAGTCCAAAGGCACTCTGAATAACTTGGCGGACGAATTCACAGGAGAGGTTTCTTGGGTTTTTACGTGCAGCGACCTGCCCTACCAATACCTTGACGGGTACTACCAGAAGCTTAGGGCAGATGAGTTTCCATCCATTGAGAATGAGGTGAGTGATTTTGGTTTTTGATTTCGAGTCGAATCTTCTCTTTGGAAGGTACGTGGTCGCTGACAGTTGCCACCCGGTGAGTCAGGTACTTCTTTCCTGTGATCAAGACAATCACGATGAAAGGTGGATTCTTGAGCCCGAACGCGCCGCCGCGATGGTTGGGAGAAAAGACCAGAGCCGAAAAGAGGAAAATGACGAATGTTTCGGCTCCCATACGAGTATCGAATCATCCCAAAACCCCTCAGATGACACGAGACCAAGGAAAGGCCTCGTTTCATGGATCAAGACCTGTTTCTCAGGCGTCGGACCTCGTCACAAAATCGACGCATCAAGGAAAGTCGCAAGTAATGGTCATCAGGCCTCAATCGTAATCGACCTTCGCAGTGCTGGGGATTTCTCTCTGCGACACGTCCCCGGAGCTCATCGCATGTCACTGAGAGATTCCACTTCCGGAGCGACGGCGGGCGTTGACCTGTTCGGGGATGCTGACGCCGTTCATACTGCTTGGACCAACTTGCAGGCTTTGTTCCATAGTGACTTGGCAGTGGATTTGTTCGCCATGTCGAAACAACGGCATCTTTCCGTTGTAGTGATCTGCTACAATGGCGAGATTTCTCGGTTAGCAACGTCCATACTCCGTAGCAAAGGAGTCGAGGCGTTCAGCGTTCGAGGTGGCGTTGAAGAGCTGTGGAAGGTGGTGGACGGTGTATGAGCACGTGTTTGCAGCGACAAGACAGGCGAAGGAATACACAATCGACCCAACGTATTTCACTAAACATGCTGTGTGACTTGGGTTTCGGTCATTAAAATGATGTTACTTTCGTCTAAATGCCCCGGTCCCTCAACTCCAGCATGTGGAGTGTATGGTCGACAACTCTCAATACACGATCCAATGAAAAGCCTCGTTTTTCGACGGCAGGACGGGATGCTGTCTGCGTGCACCCATGCAAGCCAAGACGCCAAGAGAGCGAGAATGAGCAAGATGTCTGTCTCGTCCACTGAGTTGGTTCGAGATGGTCAGACATTATAGTCTAATTTGATAGGGTCTGATCCTTTTCTGGGATTTCAGGGTCCGGAGGCTGGATTTGGCTTATTGGAAGAGTCCACCTGAGAAGCTTCCTCGGCAACCAACAAAGGACGCGCAAGTTTTCCAAGACAGGGCCACATATTAAACATGCTTTGTAGCCCATCTGCGATCCCACTTACTTCGTCGACGCTACCTCCATACGAGAAGGCCAACCTGCACTGCTGACAGGAACAAGTTAGTCTCGACAGCTGCACGATGTGGTCGAAGCTTTTCTTGATCGGCGCCCTCGCCGGCCTGCATCTCCCTGCAGTCCTGGCTGACGGGCGAGGGCTGATAGGGTGGGGAAAGACAATGTACCATCCGACCTGCGCCTTTGCCTGTCGAGGAGTTATCAAGGCGTGTCCTTTGCTCTGCACTCCAGAACACGGCGAGAGCCACGGCATGGGCCACTCAACGACGACAACGCCCCCAGAATGCTTCACCAGCGACCCTGCATTTCTGCGCACGATGGCTCTCTGCCTCGACACATACTGCCCCATGTCCGACGATGCCTCGCCGAGCTTGCTGGAAGACTATTGGGCCGCCCACCTTGCGACGGGAACTGTTGGCGACTACCAATGGGTGCCGACGATGACCTACGCAGAAGCCCTGATGGCCGCGCGCGATGACGAGGCAAAGGCTGCGAACCGAACTGCTTCCAACACAACCGACACCAGCTCTCATGGTGGACACCGAAGAAAGAGGCAACATGATCATGGCGGCTCGGCGGAAGAATCGGGCAGCACGACATTCAACACACACAGCGCGCTGCCGACGATCAAGGCGAAGCAGCCTCTGAATATGACCAGCTTCATCGCGGAGGCGGACTGGCAGAAGCAGTACAACGGAATGATGTCCTTCGAGATTAATGAGACAGGCCATGCGACATACACGTAAGTGCTGCTCATTGTTATATGCGGTAGGAGATTATGACTGACATTTCCAACTTGAAAGTATCATCGTGATGCTAGTTGCCCTCTTTCTTCCCGTCCTCCTCTCGATGACACGATTTATTCCCGGCCTCACCCGAAGTCAAACATGGACATGGATCAACGCAACACTCGTACATACAGTCGCTTGGGGTTCAAAGCACCGCGAGCCCGTAGGACTCAAGGCTGGTGGAGGCATTGTCCCGACCCGAGGCCAAACGCTCTACATTGCCCTCATCAGCTTCCTCAACATCATCTTTCTTCTAGCGCCCTACCATATGATTCAACCTCAGTCAACGTTTGCCACTAGAGAGGAGCAGGAGATAAGCGTCATCGGAAACCGCGCAGGCAATTTGGCGCTCGGAAACATGGTCGCCCTGTTTGTTTTCTCAACGCGAAACAACGTGCTTCTGTGGGTGACGAACTGGAGCCACAGCACATTTCTGCTTCTCCATCGCTGGCTCGGATATTGGGCCATCTTCCACACGATCCTGCACTCCATCACGCTTCTTGTCTACTACAAGATGTTCGGAGACTACGAAGCAGAGTTGGCGAGGGACTATTGGATCTGGGGAATCGTCGGCACACTCGCGGTCGTCTTGATTTTGCCGTCGTCGCTTCTCGTCGTTCGACAAAAGGCCTACGAGGTTTTCCTCGTACTTCATCACTTGTTCATCATCCTGTTCCTCGTGGGTTTCTACTATCATATTTGGTATTGCTACAAGTACAACTGGGGCTACGAGATTTGGGCATTCATCGCCATCGCCATATGGGTCATTGATCGTGCTTGGCGATTGGTTCGGATTGGTCTCAACGGCTGGCGTACGGCCATTGTAACCCCTATCGAAGGGTCCAATGGAGAGTACCTGAGGATTCAGATAGACGATGTGCATGCCGAAGGCGTCGTGTATCTCTGCTTCCCGACCCTGACCTGGACGTTCTGGGAGAACCACCCGTTTTCTGTTGCCTCCTCGTACGCTGGGGGTGCTCCTCAACTTAGATCTCCCGCTGGCACTTCTGTATCCTCGGAAGACCCTGAGAAAGCAGCCGGCGACCACAAAGGCAAGGTGCCTGACTTGCATACGACTTCTCTTTCGATTCAAGCACCAGCAAAGCTTGGTCCACGAGCGACGTTCATTGCCCGAAGTCTCACAGGAATCACAGCAAAGCTCGCCGCTCGACTGGCCAAGAGTGGGGGAACTCTCCGAATCCCGGTGTTGCTGGATGGATCGTATCACTCAAACGCCACGGCCGAGCTTTCACACTGCACATCTCTACTCTGCATTGCCGGTGGTGTCGGCGTTACTGCGGTATTGCCCCTCCTCCGCTCTTTCGAGGCTCCTCGCCGTTCCCGCCTAGTTTGGGGTGTTCGAAACGAGAGCCTGGTAGATGGCATGTCTCCGGAAATGGCACAGCTGCCGAGTCAGGTAGAGGTGGACATCAGTGTCGACCGGAGAATCAACATCGACACCGTCCTCCGTGAGGAGCTGGCAAGAGGTGGCGACAAAGGACCCGTCGGAATTGTTGTATGCGGTCCCCAAGGAATGGCAGACGATGTTCGGGCAAGGGTCACTGAGCTGGGAAGAGGAGGTTCGTCGAGCAAGGCTTTCGTGTTTATCGACGAAGCTTTCAGCTGGTAAATGGCCGGCAATATGCAGCGGAGTGTGAGACAGCAAGATTCGTCACATTTTAGACCTCAGAGAGCGCAATTCTCTGAAAGTATTGATATTTATTTCTTACAAGTGTTAAATCCCAGAAGTATGATCACCATTTCTAGGGAGTCCTATTTCCACCGAGGGTCTTATCCTCAGAGGTAGAAGTAGCAGAAAGGTCCAGACAAGGTGTCCATCACATCCTGGATCTGGATGTTCGGCCCGGCATAGCCCATGTCGATGATATCGGTGAACTGGGTCTTGTTGGAAGGCGGGCTGTTGGCCCAGGTGACATGGCCGTAGTCGCCTCCGTTGAGATCCTTGTGACGTCTGACAGGGTCGATCGCTTGCCTGTAAGGAACAAACAGTCAGATCCATGACTCTCCGTGGAGTAAGGGGTCAGATTTAAGCTTAAAGTAACTTGCCAGAGGGTCCACAGGCGGTCCATCATTCCATGGTGAACCCAGAAGGCCGGGTCACCCGGGCTGGTGAAGAGGTCGGCACCTGGGTCACCGCTGATGGCGTAGTGCATACCACCGTGGGGGCCTGCACTTGTTAGTACATCGCTGATTGTCTCCAAATGGCAGCACCTACCGATTTCAATGGTGTAGGGAACACCCTCGGAGAGAAGTCTGTATTCCGCAAGGTTGGGCTTGAGCAGCAGGTCTGTCGGTCTATTAGCCTGGCATCTACTGACGCACATGGAACGCAACTTACTCAGGACAGTGGTGTAGTTGGCATATCTCTGGTTCATGGCCGGGCCGACATCTCTCTTCAGCCCGCGGGGATTGTAGCCGAGGCCGCCATCTGGGCCGGGGGCGGTTCCTTCGAGACCACCGACGGGACCAAGGGTGACGTTCATGTAAGCGAACGGGCCGGTGGTCACGAAGCCACCGCCAACACCAGCGGGAAGTTGGATGTTGGAACCACCGACGCCGTCAGGGGGCGTGATCACGGGGCCATCATGGGGCACGTATTCACCGTTTCCTCCGAGACTATACGGGTCGCCGTTGAATATGGGAGACTTCTCGGGAGCGGAGGCATACTTGGGCCAGTCCCAGTAGGGCTGGTAGCCGGTGTAGCCGCACTCGTCTCTCAGAGCCTTCTCATACAAGTGTACGAACCACCTGTGCCAGGGCATGAAATTTCCTTTTCTTTCTTAGCATGGGTAGACAGATCGGGCGGTAGAGGGGTAGTAAGGGGGAGTTCGTCGAAAGCCAGAAAATGGTCAGGGCAAATGCTCACCAGTGTAGTGGATGAAAAGAGTGGACTGGATGTGAATGACAGTAAAGTCATCAAACTAGCAACACGCAAATCCTGTTAATCTCGGATCGGTCCGGCCATGAGGGGTTGTGGAGTGGTGATGAGCCTTACCCGTGACCGTGCGCCCGAAGAAACGTTGGCCGGCGTCTGCGGCGGCAGACTCTGGAGACACTTGACAGCGTTGACGTATGCAAGCCTTTCCTTCTTCGAAAGAGAGCCGCTGTAGTCGGGTCAGTTACATGTCCCGGTCTTCCTGGAGAGGTTGGACTCACTACTCGCGGCGGAAGACGATGTTCCTGGCGGTGCAAGTAGCCGCCTCGCCGCGCTTGCGAAGGCTCTCCTCGCGCTCGTCGAGGCCCTTGAGCACGTCGGCCTTGATGCTCTCTGTGAGTTCGGCCAGCTGGGCCTCGTCAGCAGCGAGATCGTTCCGAGCCTGGACCGCGGGGAGGGCCAGGGCGGACGATGCCAGGACGGCCGAGGAGACGACGGAGCTGATTTTCATCTTGGCGATTCCCTTGGAGATCGAGAATCCGGTTGCGCGACCTAAAGATTGGAAGCAGCTACCTGTGTCAAGTCTGAGTGTACTTCAGCTTGTGAGGGAAAACAAAAACAAAAACACGCACGTCAAGAGGCGATGGGGGTAACATAATAAACCTGCTGCAAACGCAGCCGCAGTCGGAGCATCATGCCGGCATTTTGGCCAAGTCCGAAATTCATTTCAGAGGAAATTCTTTGATGGCCTGTTGGAACTCTGTCCAACAACCCAACCCATCTGGGTAAAGGCGATGCAGGTGTGCGGCGTGTATGGCAACCCAACGTGCATGACGGTGGAGTATTATTCAGTTGGCAAAGAGTCGGCAGTAGCAACGAGTTCTCCCGTGAGCCAACCAGACAAGCACGAAGTTGATGTTGGTTCCTAAACCCCGGCTGAAGGACAGGGTTCAGGTTACCACCGGCGCGGAAGACCTTCGCAAAAGGGAAGTTCGGGTCTGACCCGGCCCCTGATCTGTTCAAATCCTAGGTAAATGTCGCCATGCCCAGGTTTCTAGGCTAACCTCCCACAGAATTTAGATAATGGGCCACACCGGTGGAGAGTCCCAAGATATGATGGCGAATCACATAGCTTGCCGATGATCTATGACACTTAGTAACGGTCCCTATCGCCACGGTCGCATGCAGAATCCCTGGCCCGCGGTGACGGTCCAGGGCCGGAGTCAGGGGCGGAGCAAGGAATCCACAAGGCCGGGTTTTCCGCAATGCCACCCGGACGACTTGGCCGTCCTATTCTCTGTTCACATTCCACATCAAATGCTGCAAGACACTGGCTGTTCGTCAGACCTTTCCCCGGACAGGCCCCTGTCATTTTCAATGTACGTGATGGACCCACACGCCGTTCCTTGATAATCCTCCACGAATAGTGGAACGATTGCTAGATTTCGTGACATTGACCGAAAGTGGATAAGGCATCTGTGATGAGAGTGGCATAATGTCAAGGTTCTCCTCGTGTTGGTGGTTTCTTGATTTCTGATTTTCAAGCATGAGCCACTTTCCGGTGGCCAACGACGTTGCACTCGACGAGACCTGCGTGCCGGGGTCTTGAAATCACTCAAGCCTCATGTAACCGTACACTCTGAGGAACATCTCCGCAGAGCCAGAACCGCCAATAGCGGAGGATGGCTTCAACCATCACGAAAGTGTCAAGAAAGGATAGCCATACAGACAAATATACTCACATAGAGAAAGAGTCAAAAGAATTATGAGTACCACTAGTTGGGACAAGAGGGGTGTTAGTGGCGAGCAGAAGGGGACGCAACAAAGGGGCTGGCGGCATTTTTGTCATCCAGAGACCAGAACTCCGGTTGCGATCTCGGCGAAACGGGGTGTGTCGGCGTGTCTGGTACCTGCATGATCCCACCGGACAAGACGCTCCAACGGATGCGCCACCAGGCCGGTGTTATTATTCTTTCCTTTTTCTGCCAATCTCCTTCTGCACCTCCGGGAGTGTTGCATTGCTGCAGAAAGGTCTGCAGCAGAACTGTGGTTCTGCTACGGAGGTTGGAGAGGGGGCTGCTTGGCGACGCTGAGATAAAGAATTGGGCGCCGCTCGACCAGAGTCCCGCTTGCGATATTGTGTCGACTTGGTCTGCTTGAGTTCCTGTTCCCTCGATCCCATCTCTGTCTTCAGGCTGCGGCTGCCTGGTATCCTCCAACATGGACGACTCTGTCGAGCTTCCGCCAGACATCAACAGAGGTCCCGAGATTCTTTCGATATGCGGGAGTTTGGTTGCCATCGCGGTGCTGATCGTTGCCCTGAGAATCTGGGTGCGAGCGAGAATTGTGCGCCTGGTGGGATGGGATGACTACTGCATGATAGCTGCAACAGTAAGTGTTAACAAATCTCTTTGATGCCTCCATTGTGGAGTGGCTCTTCTGATTCATGTATTTTCCAGGCCGTCATCTTCGCAGAAATGATGGTCATCATCCCTCAGGTTCAGATGGGCGCTGGACGACACGTCCACTACATCAAGCCCGAAGAAAACGTCGTCAAAGGCCTGCACCTCAACTTCGTAACGCAGCCTCTGTGCTTGATCGCCTTGTGTCTTGCGAAAGTCAGCGTTGGGTTGTTTCTGCTGAGAATGACGCCTTCCCCTCGATTCCGATACTTTATCCAGGGAACAATCATCTTCACCATTCTATCTGCAACTGGCAATCTCCGTGAGTAGAATACAGAGAAGCCTTAAAAGGCTTCAAGTACTGACTATCCTAGTGACTGTGTTCTTTCAATGTCGACCATTGGCGTTTACATGGGACACTTCCATCCCCGGAGGCCAATGCATTCCTGCAGGTAACCTCAAGTTTGCGGCCTTCTTCAACTCAGGTGGGTATCAGGAGCCTGCGCCAACTATCTGTAATCATTGATACTGACCTGAACAACTATGAAGGCGTATCGGTGCTCACGGATCTTGTTTTCGCATTACTCCCAATCCCGATGCTGTGGAAGGTCCAGCTCAACTGGAAAGTCAAATCAGCGGTGGTAGGGGTTTTGTCTCTCGGTATCTTGTAAGTTTGAATCAGCACGTCTTCGTCTCCAGATGAAAGCTTATGGATTGTACGCTGACATCTTGTTGCTCAGTGCCACAGTCGCCGCGGTTGTCAAAATCTCGTTCCTCCCTAATTACGGCAAACACGGAGACTTTCTCTTCGACAGCTCTGACATCACAATATGGTATACCAGACTCAATCACATTGCACCGTCACCAGCGAATCTAACATGTCATCTCCAGGACCACGGTCGAAATCTGCACGGCAATCGTCGCCGCGTCCATCCCTTGCCTCAAGCCCCTGTTCAAAGCCATCCTTGCTGGCTCCTCAGCGAAGTACTCTTCCAAGTACAACAACAAAAGCGGCTACTTACGGAACGGTGGTACGAATCGAAGCGGCGCTGCGGCAGATGGCTCAGGAAATATCGAGATGTTTTCGAGGTCGCGAAACACTACCGCCATCCACTCGGGATTCCGGTCCAAGATGGACTCGGAGGAGAGCATCGTCTCGCCCCAGGGCAGCTCGCAGTCCGAAGGCATCACCAAAACCATGCACGTCTCCGTGTTTGTAGACGATGGCCAGAAGAAGAACCCTAAATATCTTGTATAGATATTGCAGCTGTTTTTTCCCTTTTTTTCTTTCTTCTTGCCTTTCGGGATTTACATTGGTCACATTCTAGTTGTGGAGGTGGATCATGGTTGCGGGCGAAGATGGAAAGTTTGCTTCTCCAGGCCGTTTCAATTAAACGTCCGACAGCTCAAACATTGAAACTTCTATTCGTTGCTAGATTCCGTATGAAAGCGCAAGCGTTGGTCGCATGCTTCTGGTCAAGTTGACGCGCTAGGTGTTAGGTCAGCCAAAACGTCACTATGACCTCTAACCATCAACTCATTACGTCTTGAGAGTATCATGCGCTCTGCGAGAACAAAACCGCGCCAGCATCGCCTTTCAACCGTCCTAGCCCTCCTCGACTTAAACCACGAGTACGAAAAGATCTTGAAGTATTGTTAGAATGCCACCACAGAAAGTACCGTTCACGGCCGTAAGTGACAGACACAGTTACCTAGGAGGTATCAATACCAACTGACAATTCGTCGCAGATTGGGATGGTGGGTGAGGATGGGGGCTACCATGTGTCTCTTGTTTGCCGAGAATGGTTACCGGATGTTTTTTTACGATCCAAGTATGCCCTTGATTCTCACAATGGTGATTGGCAGTGAGGCTAACACGAGTTAGACGCGGACAATATTGAAAAGTTGATCCAAGACGCTACGAATCTCGGGATCGAAAGTCGAATCACTAGCAAAGACAGCTATGAGGACCTATGCCGAGCTGTGAAAGAGAACAGCAGCCCCGCCGTCTTCGTCTTCAGCACCCCTCACGGCTCAGTGAGCGACAAGGCGGTCAAAGGCCTTCTGGCCGGTGGTCTCCGAAAGGGCGACATCATGATTGACTGCGCCAACGAGCAGTGGCGCCTTACCGAAAGGCGGCAGGGGGACCTGGACCCGAAGGGTATTCACTACATCGGATGCGGCGTCTCGGGCGGATACCAGAGCGCCCGGGCCGGGCCCTCGTTTTCCCCCGGAGGCAGCTCCGATGCTGTGCATCAAATCCTGCCGTTCCTCGAACAGGTGGCAGCCAGGGACAGGGACGGCAGGCCCTGCACTGGTTACGTTGGGCCCGGGGGCAGCGGGCACTACGTGAAGATGATCCACAACGGTATCGAGCAGGGCATGATGTCGGTGCTAGCCGAGATTTGGGCCATCATGGTCCAGGGACTCGGTCTGAGCTATGAGGAAATCAGCAAGGTGTTCAAGGACTGGAACGAATCCGGACCGCTGCACGGCTGCTTTCTCATCAGGATTGGAGCGGACATCTGCAAAGCGAAGAATGAACACGGCGAGAACCCCCTGGGAGAGATACGAGACAAAGTCGTCCAGGACGCCGAAGAGTCCGAAGGAACCGGAAATTGGACGTGCCAGGAGGTCATCAGTCTCCACCAACCCGCCGCGACGATTGTCAGTGCTCACCTCTTCCGATACGCTTCCGCGTATGCCGGGCAGAGAAAAGAGAACAAGGACGCGGCTGGCGGAGGCACAGCTCCGAAGGCCGTGGATGTCACGTCGAAGGACGAGTTTCTCTCGGCCCTGAAGATGGCCACGTACTTCGGCTTCGTCACGTGTTTTGCCCAAGGCATGAACCTCATACAGGGCCAGGACGCGAAAAGAGGCTGGAAGCTCAATTATCGGGATATTCTGCAGCTGTGGCGCGGTGGCTGCATCATCCAGGCCGACCACATTGTGGATGTCTTTGACAAAATGTACAGCCGCGAGAGCCGCAACCACGACGACGATGTCCTTTCCAACAGGGAAGTTGCCAAAGAGCTGTTTGACAGCTTCCCCGCCGTGAAGCGCGTTGTCTTGAAAGCCATCGAGGCCGATCTTTGCGTCCCGGCGCTGAGCCAGAGCTTGGAATATTACAAATATTCCACGTCGACGGAGCTTCCGACTCAGTTCATGGAGGCCGAGCTGGATTACTTTGGGAAGCACATGTTTGACAGGAAGGATGATCCGTTCCCTGGTAAGCCCAAGACGGGACAGCATCACTTCGAATGGAAACCGGCAAAGGGGAAGCTGGACAGGGCGTGAATAGAGTGATGACGCGGGCTTTCATCGGTCATCTCTACGGTCCTAAACTTCTGCAATGAGATTAAGCTCAACTCAGGCCGTTCATTGAGAGTTCTTGGATTCAAGCCCAGTAGCCTCCTAGGAAAATGCCACGCCCTTGACACGTGGGGAGTTTTCGGAGCCGGAGACTTTTGCAATTATTAATCAAAGGACACCGAATTATCACCAATCTGTTGTATCGTGATTTGGAGTTATTGAAGTGCCTTTGTGACATTGGACATGGGGCGCGATGCGAATCCGATTGAGGCTGCATGTTCGGCGCCGTGGCACTCGCGTGGGCGTCGAGAAGTAGACCAGCCAGACGGGACAAACTAAGTCAACCTTGCCCGTTTCCGTTGCCTTCAAAGGCGCTGGGTCTCCACATGGCGTCTGCAGGAAGACGCTAGGCTCCAGAGTTCCGGTTCGCTGGGTTCCAAGTGAATGCCAACTTGAATATCGTCTATCAATGTCTTCAGAAACCAGGTCGAGCATTTGGTTGACTGCGGCTCTTCAGACGCTCCTGAGCGTTTTCGGGAATGGTCCCCGCTGTCTGTTGCCCAACGCTGCTAGATCAGGACGTTTGGGAGGTGACCTTGACTCAGTTGACAGACCACCCTCCAGTCGCACATTGGGCACCATCTGCAATGTTTGACAGCATTGGATGAACCGGGAACGCGCAGCAAACTTCGTGCACGTCCACGTCGGCTCGGCGAAACTGAACAGTTGGCAAGAGTTCAACTAGGTGTCTCATGCGGTTGCACGTTCTGGGCCGACTAGGCCGGCGGCCTCAATCGGGGCTAGCTTGGGGAAACGCTGCAAACGGCACCGGTTGGGCAACCTTGAGACCATTCGGACTACTTGGGAGTTGGAGGGGGGCATGTTAACGTTTGCGGGAAGACTGCAAACTCTCCCAGTCAGCTCTCCAAGGTTCCGCGGCGTTGGTCCAGTTCACCAATCGCTTTCACTTCCTAGGCGGCCCATAGCATTGGTTGTAACGGCATTGAGCGAGCTGCGCCATCCTGCGCCCTCCTCTTTTCTCCATGTCGCCGCCTTCGCCCCTCATGGCAATATCGCGCACCATCGCCCAGGCCGACTTCCCGTCGCTTGGCCCGATCACCCGTTGCTTGTCCCGGACGGGCCGGGGACTTACATGGCAGCAATCTAAAAAGTCGAACCAACAGCTCCCAAGAATATGGAGAGGGAGGGGGGCCCGAGTTGCAGCACGTCGCATTCTGCAAATGCCCGGATCGTCGTGCACCCCTTTCCTCTTCGGTTTCCAGGGCTCAGGGGGTCATATTTGCACCTGTTAATGCTTCCTCCGCCCCATCGCGCAACTCAACATCAGACCAAACTCTGGGTGCCGACGTCTGGGCTCACCCCTGCGGACGAGTCATGGCCGGGCCAGTGCCGCCGTGGCGTTTGGTTGCGCGCCCCAGAAAAGCAATTAGCTTGCGTGGTCGAGCTGGGGCTTTGCTGAACTCTATCCAAGAAATGCGGCGCCGCCTCCGTCCGACGACGAACATCTGCGGTGTTCCGAGAATGTTATATATGAAAGGGGACGTCAACGTCCGACCGAGCGGGTATCGAGATGAACGGTCTCAACCACACCACCACACCACTCTCTTTCAAATTCCAAAGGTGTTTTATTTTCTCCTTGAGTTGAATTGTAATGTCGTTCGCTAGACTTTCCAAGGCCTCGGTCGCGGCCTTGCTGGCGGCGTGCGTCTCTGCGGCATGCGCGGCCGGCACCAACTCCACCTCGGGCCTCGTGGCTTCGACCTACTTCGCGGGATACCATGCAAACCGCGGATTCCCCGTGGCTGACATGCCTTGGGAGAAGTACACGGACGTCAAGTACGCTTTCGCCGAGACGTCTGCGGACGGCAGTCTCAACTTGACCAAGTCTGCCCCCGACCAGCTCCCGGCCTTTGTCTCCGCCGCCCATGCCAAGGTATGTCTCTGGCCGTTCTCCGTCAAAGACAAGGAAATATGCTAACTGCTTCCCCAGGGTGTCAAAGCTCTCGTCTCCGTCGGAGGCTGGACCGGCAGCCGCTTTTTCAGCCCCGCCTTTGGCAGCGCCGAGAACCGCACGGCCTTCGTCAAGACCTGCCTCGACCTCGTCGAAAAGTATTCCCTCGACGGCCTCGACTTCGACTGGGAATACCCCAACCGCCAGGGCCTCGGCTGCAACGCCATCAACAAGGACGACACGGCCAACTTCCTCTCCTTCCTGCAGGAGCTCCGCCAGAAGCAGCCCAAGCAGCTCTACCTCACGGCCGCCACCAGCCTGTTCCCGTGGTACAACACGGCGGGCGTCAGCAGCGTCAACGGCACGCTCAGCGGCTTCGCCGACGTGCTCGACTACGTCATGATCATGGCCTACGACATCTACGGCGCCTGGGCGGCGACGGGCGGCCCCAACGCGCCGCTGGCCTTCGCCTGCGACTCGCGCAACAACCAGGGCGGCGCCAAGGAGGGCGTCGACAAGTGGATCGGCGCCGGCGTCCCCGCCAACAAGATCGTGCTCGCCGTCGGCGCGTACGGCCACGGCTTCTCGGTCAACTCGACGAGCGCCTTCGCCGGCAGCAACACGCTCAACGCGTTCCCGCCCCAGAACAGCAGCCACCGCTTCCAGGGCAGCAGCTGGGACGACGACCCGCCGATCGACGACTGCGGCAACGCCCAGCCCCCGAGCGGAACCTACCAGTTCTGGAGCTTGGTCAAGGAGGCTGGGTTCTTGGACGAGACTGGCAAGCCTCGCGAGGGTATTGCGTCTGGATTCGACAACTGCAGCATGACGGTATGTTTACCTCTTGGAAGATGACATGGGAAGTTGACTAATGACTCAAACAGCCTTTCATGTACAACGAGACTGCTCAGATCTGGGTTTCCTACGACAACCCCGAGTCCTTGACCGCCAAGGGCAAGTACATAACCAGCGCCAAGCTGGCTGGCTTCGCCATGTGGGAGGCTGGTGGCGATTACAAGAACATTCTGATTGACTCCATCCGCTCTGCTGTTGGCTTGTAACATGTTCGGTTGCGGGAGTTTCTTGTACATTATTAGAAAATTGTCTCAGCGACGCTAGCGTGAAATACCACTTTTCTCTGTCAACCTATATCTGTGATTGATCTGCCCTCGACTAATCTTTTGATGCCATTTCCTTGTCAGTTGTAAACCCACAGAAAGATGGTCTGAGTTGCTGCCAGAAGGAGTGCACAATGTCGTGCGAAGTGGACCACTGGCGATCCCAATCACGGACAACTCTGAAGCTCAAAAGTCCGCCAACAGGGCCAAAAAGCATTAGCGACATTCAGAAACCGGAGATCTAAAATGTCCGAAGCTTGTCTAAACGGCAATTTCGTTCCGGTCGTCAACAGCTTGGGGGTGGGTCCTAAGTGAACAGCAGCAACCTTGGACTTTGATCCCAGCCAATATGCATCAGGTTCCAACCTCCAGCTGAGTTCCTTTCAGACAATATTCAGAGACCAAGGTAAGAGATCCAGACGTTGCAGTGTCAAGGAAAAGGAATCGTTGCCTAAACGGCAAAAAACATACAACACCGGGGATTCCCCAGTCGTCACCGACCTGGGTACTAGTCCGGCCCTTTCCAGCTTGACTATGGGAGAGCGGACGGGATCCCGTATTTTCTGGAAGGTATGGTCGTATGTGCTCGTTCTTGCGTTGTGCTGGACTATGGGCTGTACTGGCTGGGGTCACGATGCGGATCCGTTGTTGTAGGCTTGGCTGGTGCGTCATGTTATTCAGACATGCAGCAGGCCTCCTTTCACACTGGTAGGCAGCCATAGACACACGGACATGCTCATGCCAGTCTTTTATACTCCAAGTTTGTGGCTCTGATTATTCTTCTTATTGAGAATCCCACAGAAAAGTGTTAATCCTTAAGGTACCTTAGTGTAAAACACCACCCAGACTAAGCATCAATGTTTCCTAAGGTAGGACCAACAAATAGCACGGCTTCCAGATTATTTGGTAACGGGACTTAACTCAGATGAGTAACACTGGTTTTGCTATGTGTATCAGCATCTTCATCAGTGGGCGAGTGATCATGTCATATTTTCCTACTGTATGGTTGCATAAGGTAAGACGCAACTCGGCTTCTGAATTTCGAGATCAACCCTTCCAAGCATCTTCCAGTGGATGTGGAATGTCTCGGTATGCCTGAGACTTTGCAGTAGATTGCGCCTTCCACGTTGTCTAATGTGCCTTCTGGGTCTTTCTGCTCGTGCCTTCCGGCAACAACGATTGATGGCACCTTCCAGAAACAAAATCTTCCTTGAGCTGCCTACAGATTCGTTCCTTCCTTCCAGTTAAAACCCGACGGTTTATTTCAAATTCAGTCTCTTTCCTCTTTTCTTCTTCACCCCCCATCACTCACATCTTCACCACAGCTTCTGTGCCTCACAACTCATCTTCCTCTACAACACTCGTCCGTATCTCAACTGAACTCAACCAAGTTACTCTTCAATCTCCCATCTACTCATCGCCAGTCTCGAGAAAACATTATCTCATCTCACACACTGTAAGTATCCCCAGAAACCTTTCCATAAAAATATTCTTTTCGGCAGCTAACTCGCTCATCAGCTACCCAAACCTTCGCCACAATGCCTCCCAAGAAGAACACCTCCACCGACGAGGCCGGCGGCGCTGCCTCGCCCACCCACGGCTACTCCGAGGGCGACATCCAGATCATGACCGCCCTCCTCAAGCACATGCCTCGTCCCACCTACGACGCCGACAAGATCGCCGAGGAAGTCGGCAGCGCCAGCGGCGCCAGCGTCCGCAAGCGCATCAGCAACGCCGCCCAGAAGCACGGCTGGTTCACCGGAACCGCTCCCGAGGGCGGCAGCGAGAACGGCACCCCCAAGACCCCGCGCGCCAAGAAGACGCCTGGCACCGGCGGCCGCAAGAAGAAGCATCAGGCCGAGGACGGCGAGGAGGACGAGGCCGAGACCCCGACCAAGAAGAAGGCCCGCACCCGCAAGGTCAAGACCGAGGAGGCTATCGAGGAGGAGATCGAGGCCAAGGATGCTGGCGAGGAGGCTGCCGATGGACAGATTTGAGGGGTTGACTTGGGTTTTACACATGGTCATTGATTCTTGAATTGGACAGGGGCGGTCAGGATGAGAACTGCTGTTCTTGAATTTCGGACGTGCCCACGATACTCACGATACCCAAAGGGCAAATACTTGGTTCTCATGGAACTGCAATTGCACACATAGCTAGATGCAAAATGAAAATGTTTCACAAACCTGTGCCTTGAGAGCCGCGATCCGATGTTGTTCTGTGACTTCTCCTCCGGCAAAGCAAGTTGGGCAGGCGCTCAAGCGTTGAATGACCTTTAACCGACTTTGACTTAAAGTCGTGCTTCAGTCACTCGAATTCGGTCTCACCTTCCCTGCGCAGTCGGACTCACAAGGTCACGATCGGCATTCTGCCCAGGACACAGACCGCCCGGAGTCCATGACATCATCCACGGTATTTTCAGGCCTCGTCCTTCCTTCCGAATCTCATACATCTAACTCTTACTTTCAGTCCACTCTCATCTCAAACAACAGCCAATTGGGACGACGATGAGTCCCAAGAAAGAAACCCAGAACGGCGCATCTAGCGACAAGGGGGAATCTCCCGAGCCTGGCTCCAAGCGCAAGGTCGATGAAGCCCCAGAGTTCAAGGATGAGGCGCAACAAAAAGAGCCCGACGCCAAAAAACAAAAACCCTCATCGGGCACCAAGACCACCATCGAATGGCTCCTGAGCGACGACGCCTTCGCCCTCGCCTTCCCCGCCCTTCCGCCAGGCCACGGCGAAGTCGACTGGGACTCCGGCCAGCACCGAAAGACGCCCCCGCCCGAAGACGCCGGCAAGAAAACAGCCAAAACCGACGCGGAAAACGGCGGTGACAAGGAGCCCCTCCTCACGTACCCGGACTCCGGCCTCACGCCCTTCCAGAACCTCGTCGCGGCGCTCCTCCTCAGCAAACCCATCTCGCACCGCCTCGGCCTCAGGACGATCAACACGCTCCTCAACCCGCCGTTCGGGCTCCGAACCCTGCGGGACGTGGACGAGGCCGGGTTCGAGGGGCGGAGGAAGGTGATGTGGGAGGCCAGGACGCAGCACAAGGAGAAGACGGCCGCGCAGCTGGGGGATCTCGTCGAGGGCGTGAGGAGTATTTGCGGTGTTGGCGACTCTGACGACTCTGACGACGGGGAGGTGGAGCAGATGCAGGGGCTCCGTGACCAGGTGAAGGACATGAAGACACCCGAGGAGGCGCAGAAGAAGATTGAAAAGATCTTGACGAATGGGATCAAAGGTGTTGGACCGACGGGAGCTGGTATCTTCCTACGGAGAGTGCAAGGGGAGTGGGATGAGGTCTTTCCGTACGCGGATGACAGGGCGCTCAGCGTGGCGGTGCAGTTTGGCTTGATCGAAGAAGGGGACGGTGCGAAAGAATTGGCCGACAAGGTTGACGGGGATCAAGGCAAGTTCGTGAGGCTTCTCGACGTGCTTGTCGGGATTCAGCTTGAGAAGAAGACAGAAGACGCACTGAAGCAGGCAGGTGTCACGGAGTAGAGGGTTAATCACACACGGGCAGGCAAAAACTGCTCATAATCATTATTCATTGATGCTTTGGCCCGAGAATGATCGAAAAACGTGACATGCTCAGCATGAGCTTGCTGTAACTCCGCCGGTCGAGGTCAAGTTGTCCCGCAAGCCTTACCCCGTCTTGTTTGGTTTTCAGTATCGGGGGTTCTGTCCGTAACCTTGGTCTCCTCCATACCCTTGATTTCCCCCATAATTCTGGTTCTGACCATAGTTGTCCTGATGGCCGGATTGGTATCCCTGGTTCTGCTGGTACTGGTCAGGGCGGTACTCCTGGTGTGGTTGGTGCTGATATTGATCGGGCCGGTACTCTTGGTGCTGTTGGTAGTTACCAGAGTTGTAGTCCTGCTGAGGAGGGCCGCCAGACTGGTGATGAGAAGGCGGAGGAGGGTAGTTGCCCTGGGCGGGAGGAACGGGCTGATGTCCGCCACCAAGCTGCACGTTTGGGGATCCGACACTGACGCCCTCGTTGCCGATGTCATCCGGCACGGTGATCTTCACCTTGGGCAGGTACTTCTGCACCTTGACCTCGACCATGTTCTGCACAAAGACCCAGCTCTCCCGCTCGAACTTGCGGTGTCCGCCGTTGACGACCCCCAGAATGCTCTCGCGCAGAGTCTCCTGGACCTTGCGGATCAGGCCGCGGATCTTGTTGACCAGCTTGACCTTGATGTCGTCACCGAAGCCGCGGTCCGTAGAGCCACCAGCCTCTCGGTCGAGCTGCGAGTCGAACGGGTTGCCTCCCAGAATCCTCTCCAAAGGCCGCTGGAACTCGTCGGGAAGGAGCTCAAACAGCTGCTTCTCGATGCCGCCAAGAACGCTGCGGAACTCGAGGCGGACTTCCCTGTGAACCTTGGCCAGACCGGTGCTCAGCTTGTCGCTGATGACCTTTGAGAATCCGCCGCCGCTTCCTCCGTCATCGCCGTCACGGTCGCCCATGCCTCTCGAAGCTCCCTCATCAGAGGAGTGCTTCTTACCGAAAAGACCGCCAAGTCCCTTGACAAGATCCTTCACCTGGTCCTCAACCTCGCCTCTGACGCCATCGCCAATGTCGCGTGTGCTCGTGTTGCCGCGCAGCCAGCGCTTGATGTGGTCGAGAGCAATGCGGGTGAACTGCTCGGCGATGGGCGCGTGCTGCTCCCTGAGCTTCGCGCCGACCTTCTCCTTGATCTCCGGGCTGATGACGCGGGCCTTCTCCTCCGGATTGCGCGCGGCGTCCTTGACGGTGTTGCTGAGCACGCCCAGGAGACCATCGAGCTCGAACTTCTTGCCGCCGCCCTGTCTGTCGTCGCCGATGTGATCCTGCACGGCGTTGATGGCGGCCGACAGGAAACCCTTGGCTCCTCGGGAGAAGGAGTCGGTGTGCTCGATCCCGCGAGACTGGGTGTCGCCTCCGCCGCGGCCCTCGGTCAAGTCGAAGATGTCTCGGAGATCATCGCCGGCCTCGTCCGTGATCTTGCTGAAGCTCTGCGTGAGCTTGGCAATCTCGTCGGCAAAAGGCAGGGATTGGTTGCCGTAGGCGTCCGGGGGCGAGTCACTCAGGCTCCTGGCGCCGCTGGGATCCTTGTCCTTGTTGAAGAGGGAGCGGAAGGCATCGATGACCTGGTCCTCGAGACTGTCGATCGTCTTCTGCTGGAAGGTTTCCAGCTCCGAGGTGATGCGGGGTTGGATCTGAGGCGCCAGCGAGTCGACGTAGTTGTCAATCTTCTCGAAGACGACGTCCGGGATGCCGTGGCGGCTCTTGCCGAGATCTGAAGACATGATGGTTGCAGCGAGGGCGGAAGGAAACGAAGGAAAGGTGTGTCGACTAGGTCCGTAGGGCTGGTGCTATGCCCAACTTGTACTCAGCGTTGCTCTGCCGCAGGTGAGGCAGAGGCAGCCGGTCCGGGGTGAGCTGACCCCATCCCAGCTGAGCTGAGCTGTCGCGGAGGGGCACGAGGGGTAGTACGCGTCCCTGATCACGTGCTATGACGTAATCCCATGAAAACTGGCAGGGGTGGGGAACGGTGGGGGGAACAGGAACCCCCGTTTAGAACGGTACGAACCGTTCAAGACTTGGTCACGGTATGAAACGGGCCGTTCACTGGAACAGGGCTCCAGGTCGTCAATCGCAGCATGAACCGACGCCCTTCCGCTTTAATTCTCTAGTAATTACACACACTTTCAACGCATTATCATCAATGTCCTCAGATGACTGCAAGTGCCCACTGATGATTGCATCCAAAGACAGTACCATCCGAAGGGCTCACGTAACAGAGAGTGATTCTATGATGGATCCATACTCATTCCCCATCCGCAGATAACACCTCTCAACTAACCCTTGCCAACCCCCTTCTCCCACTGCGCAAGAATTGAAATAGAAGATTTCGTATCCGGGTGCTCGGCGCCCAAGCAACGCTGCATAAGATGTACGCAACGCTTGAGCAACTTTATCGCTTCTTCCCACTTCTGCTGATTTTTCAAGACAAAGGCTAGGGTGGCCATGCTTGATAGTGTGTCCTTGTGCTCCTCCCCAAGTATCCGCTTTCTCGTCTGCATCACCTGGACCCCAAGGGCCTCGGCTTCGTCCCATCTGCCCTGCCCCATGAAAGACGATACCAAATTATCCAGACTCATCAGTGTATCTGGGTGCTCGTCTCCGAGAGCTCCTCGCCGCAGATCTGCTGCCTGTGTCTCCAGCTTCTCAGCTTCAGACCATTGACCCTGGTAGCTACGACATCCTGCTAGATTGTGGAGAATGGTTGCCTTCGCGAGCCTTGCATCTTCAGAGACTGCATGATGGCTCAAAATAGCAGTGGCATGAGGAAGATACCGGAAGCATATCTCGCGTGTCTCGCGCCGGCCGTAAGGGTAGATGTTCGAGAAGACCTCCAGCGCGTGCTGAACAAACTCGAACAAACGGCCTTTTTCTTCCAGCCACCTCCGCACCACCAGCTGTATCAGGCGGGGGATATCAAAGATGTCGTTGCCTACTCCTGAGATGAGTGAGAATGCTTTGAGTGTGCCAGTTGCCTTCGCCACTTCTATATCCGCCATTTCGTGCGCGGTCGGCGTATTAAGACGGCGTAAGCGATAGAACTCGGTCAAGAACTCCTTAGGAATAGCCTGTCGGTCAAAGAGGCTGATAAAGGAAAGCATGTCGGCAGCTAAGGTATCATATCGCGCGACCTGTTCAAAGGTGATGAACCATGTGGCTGTGACGGTATGTGGTGTCCCGGAATCCCTCCCTGTTGTCTCGAATGGTTCACTCAGTTGTCTGGCCAGAACAGAGTCGCTCCGATCTAAAAGTCCGATATAATCTTTGAGGGACACTGAATTTTCCGTCATGAAGGATACCGCTTGCACCAAAGCAAGTGGTAAATATTCAAGCCGATGTGAAAGTAGCTTCATTTCCTCCTCATCAAGGTTGTCATCTCCAAGAGCTGAGCGAAGTAACTGATATGCTTCGTTCTCAGTCATTCTCGCGATTTCAATTTGGTCCTTTCCCTGAGCAAGCTTGTCTGCCAAGAGTTTGTTCCTTGTCGTTAGCAGGATTGACCCGTGGTTACACTCGGGAATGTAGAGACTCAAGTGTGATGACGCAATCGAAACCTGATCCAGGGAATCTTCGGAGAAGAATATATCGGCGTCGGCGTCGTCAATGACCATGAGCCATGGATCAGAGTCGTTCCCCTCTAACCAATGTTTCACGAGCATGAGTACGTCAGCTTCGGGGTCCTGATATCCAGGAATGCCGCATTCGGACGCGATTTCAAAATAGGCTCGACGAAACCGTTCTGCGTTGCTGGCCTGAACCCAAAATACTGAGATGTCGGGGTATGTGTCTCGTAGCCAGTACACGTGGCTAAGTGCAATCTGAGTTTTCCTATATCCAGGTCAGAATATGAGATACTTCCACGAAAAGGTGTACTACCCGATGCCAGCAAGGCCATAAAGCGCCACTCGAGAGTGACGTTTGGCAGTGGGATAAGTTTTCTCACTTTCCGAGTACATGTGCTTCAGCCGATCCAGTACGTCTGATCGCCAAACGAAGTCCGGATTCTGGCTGTAAGGAACAAGGACTAAATAATGTCAGTTAAGTCGGTACACGGCATTTATCAAACCTACATGGACCAAAATAGTCCGTATGTCGCTGGTAACGACCGATAACCGCTTTTGCCGTAGCGGCGGCAGTCGCTGCTGCATAGGCTTGCCATTGTTTGTTCCGGTGACCGTCTGCGTAGTCACATACTCCCTTGACAATGATAAACGGGAACCCGTCAATTAGTCCAGCCATATCCAGATCGAAAGCCACAACCCCCGTCTCTTGCGCAATGCGATCGCGATGCAGCCCGGACTTTATCACGGTATCACCTGATGCCATGGACCCGACAATTACCTGCAGGTCGTGTTCGTCTCCTTGCTGCCTTCCTACCCTGACCGTGTGATTCGTGTTGCAGAGGAGCTCATTGCATGAGCTATGAACTGCTATATCACAGACATTTGAATCATTGCAACCACAGTTGCGATTGTCTCGGTGACGGTGAAGATAACCTGGCTCAAAAAGAAGATCCTCGGTGGGTCGAAAATATTCGGCAAGACGCTGATAAGTGGATGGATGGAGCTGTATCTGCTTGAGATTCTCTCTCGCGTCCGATCGGAGAGCACGCAGCCCGTGCCGTGTCCCGAATGTAACATTGAGAGAATGAGTTTCTTTGTCAGCCCTTCCCAACCCATCTGTTGTGGAACCTCTTCTTAGAAAGCGATCTGGGAATTGCCTGCCCAAATCGAGCGACACGACGCTCGTACTAAGGACCACATCCCCGAGGGAAAGCCTGATGCCGTCGTCGGTTCCTGGACTGGGAACACCCGAGCAGATCCCAGTCACAATAGCTAGCTTGGTTCTGGGATAGCTATACCGGAGGGCTGCTGTTGCAGTCATAGTTGCAGCCCTTCCAAGGCCGGAAAGAAGAGTTAGGACGACGTGGTGACGGTGAATCCGACCAACTGTGTATGTGTTGTGATCTCCAGGCGCCCTTCCGGACGGATCTTCATCCCAGATTTCATCAAAAGCAAGGCGAACGGCGTCGAACTCCAGGGGTAGTGTGCAGATGATAGAGACTTGGAAATATTCGCGGGGAAAACACAATTTTGTGTTCGTGTGCGTCAGAATTTCTATTAGAGCAGCAGTGCTGTTGACTCCGAATTGCCTTTGGCCGAGGGCGGCCAGGGCCTTGTACTCGGCCTGGAGGAGAATTGCGGTATTCAAAGGCTCATGTTGATCTCTGACGCCCATCACATCTCCGTACAAGCTCACCCGGGAGCCCCGCTCCTCTGAACTATCTTCGGTGTCGACATAGTCGTCGCTGTCGAATATCAGAGGGTATTTCCATTCTTGTCTGAATGTCCTGACAGTTTGTCGCGTGTCGGCTTTGGAGTCATCCACGTCTTCGGAAGCGGGAAACTCCATGGATTCCGGAGCCACAGAGGTTAGAGGCGTGGAGCTTTTCTCCGGTTCCTGTGTTTTAGAGTGTATTTCTTGAGGAATGTCCAAAGAATGCAAAGCAAAGGATTGCAAATGTTTAATGACGTGCTTTTCAAGAAGGTTTGAAGTTGTGGGGAAATCTGAGCAGAACGGACAGCAGTCGATCGTAGGTGAGAGGACCTGGCGACTGATATCTGTCATAAGAGAAAGCTCTCCGTTTGAAAAGTCGCCAGCGTGAACCGTTTTCATATGAATTTCATAATCTTCAGCCGTATTCGCCACAAAAGCGTTGTTATCTGCGTGTGTGGCGATGCAGTGCCATCCCATGCGATGAGCAGTCTTCATATGCGAAAGCCATTCCGCTTCGGTGGGATATATCTCCAAACCTTCGTCGCAGTTTGAAAAAATACATATGTACGGTTCTAGATCAATCTTTACGTGTTTACTAAATCATGTTAGCATGCGAAACAATCGAGGGCATTTCATGTCTCCCGGGTCGACTCTTCAAAGGGTTTGGTGTACTCACCTCCAGGCACTACGTGATCTGCCGACATTGCCTTTCAACACAAGATGGCAGTATGGGCACGTGAAGTCCTCGTTTGTCGTGGCGTTCTTGGGTGGAGCGGGAATGGCCAGTTCATACGCAAGGCTTTTGGGTGTCGATGTAGTCCTAGAGATTTCTGACTTCTTATAGATCGGGTTGTGCTTCCAGGCTGATATGTTCAGCGTTGTAGCCCGATTAGCATTGGAGGAGCCCTCTTGATCGTTTGATGGGGACGGTTTGGGTATGTTTCCTTCGCTCTGGCTTGGAGAGACCGGATGGGCGTGCTGCTGGGCTTGTGCGAATGGTTGAGAGGGCGTCTGTTGCAATTGCGGTGGTTTGACGGGGGGAAGGCACCATTCAACTTGGCGGGATCGTCGGTAAAGAACCCTCTTGAGGCGTAAAATCATTGTATCAGCCAGGCGGTCAACCATCCACTCGTCTTGCAGACCAGGACAGTTGTCATGTATCTTCGACTTGTAGTAGTCCCGCACGTCTCCCTCGGAGACTTGTTTGTCTCCTCCGCAGTCCTCAATCCTGAAAGACTTGGCCCTTTAATTCTGACGGATCGAGCTGGCCTTTTTGATTGAGTTTGATAGTCGTTGTAGCCAGTCGATGCTTCGATGGATCGAAACGAGCAATTCTTCTGGGCTCCACTCTTGGAAAAGGTCGGGCTCATTCATCGCGTCAGTGGTTGTTGGAACAACAGTTAAGCGGTTTGAAGTGAGATCTTCTGAGCTTTTCGCCACGAAAATATCATCCTCAGGCGTGCTCTCACTAAACATCCCTTGGACTATCGTCATCATAATCAGGCCAAGCTTTGACACGACTGAAGTGACCAGCCAGACTGTCAGGTGCCCAGGAGAGGGGGCCCACCAGGGGGGCCCAAGGGGGCCCCTGTAGGCCTTAGTCAGCTAGGGATGAGGGATAAAAGCCCTTATCAGCCCACTAAGAGAGGGTTTAGGATCGAATACTAGTATAAACACAGACCTACCTTAACTAAGTACCCTCTTATTAACCTTTTCACTCTTAGTTAAACCCCCTACTAGAGAGACCTTTAACATATTTAATTCTCTAACCTATATAATATAGGAGTTATAACTATTAGAGTAATAATAGTATACTATTATATACCTACTGCCCAGCTGGTCTAGTTAACTAAACTTTCTAAGCCCTCTAAAGTCTATATAACTACCTAATTATTACTTAAGGCCTCTTTATAGGCCTTTTTATAGGCCTTTTTATAGGCCTTTTTATAGGACCTATTAACTTATATAAAGACTAACCTAAAGAGCCTAGGGGATAAAGACCTAGACTAATTACTTAATAAGGAGAGGACTAAGGCTAGAAAGAAGTAAAAGATCTAAGAACTTAAGGCTTTATAAAGAGGTACTAACCCTTATATACCTTTACTAGTCTAACTATTAGCCCAGCCTTAGGTCTAGTTACTAGTTTAGTGTTATAGTCCTTTTACGACTATTAAGTAAGTCACGTGAATAGTTACGTACTTATCGTTAATAGTCTCAACCTTTAAGTAGGGACTATTAACTATAACTTAGATAGTCAACCTAAAATATATAAATAACCTTATATTTATCTTTATATTATTATATTATTATTATTATTTACTTACTTACTATTATTTCTCTTATTTTTTTATTTATAGTCTTATAGGTCTCTATTGTAGCTTCCGGCTAGTAGGAAGACTGTGATAAATAGTCTTTATTTTAATAACTTTAATTAATAAGTTAAAAACCTTAAAAAGATAAGTTATAAATAACTTATTCTAAAATGTTATTAAAAAGAAAAAAGTAAAACTTACTTTACTTTTTATTTTTTTTATATTATACTAACTATATTTTATAATATTAAGTTATAATATATATAAGTATGTTAATAAACTT
>JAOWMA010000302.1:0-61729 GCA_025962755.1 Colletotrichum tropicicola
ATTTGGCCCCCCTGCGCTTGGCCCCCCGCGGGGTCCTGTTTTTGTTAGCGGGGGGGCCAGTGGCATCGTTTATACAGGTTCACGCTTTGGTCCGCCGGTCCCCCCCCCCCCCCCCCCCCGCGGTTGCTCTGAGGGGCTGCCATCGTCACATCGACGCCGCGAAGCGGGCGTCCCCGACTTCGCTTCCGCGGACGACGGCAGCAAGAAGAGAGGAGACGACAGGATCTCCCATTGACGTGGTTGAGATTGAGCGCGGTGGCATGGCAGCGTCGGCGGCGATGACGAGTATGACAGCTAGCTGCCGTGATGCGTCTGAGAGGCGCAGAAGCCCCGTGGTAGGAGGAGTGGTTGTGCCGAGGATGACTTCGTGAGACTCGGCGCGCTGCCACGCGGACGCCGGATCAAGGGAGAAGAGACGGGTGGTGTTCGTGGATGCTCGACTTCGTCGTCTCGTCTGAAGTGAAAAAAGATGTTTGGCGCGCAACTGTGGGTGGCCAGCCATCTTATCGAGAGTCTCATTAGTGAGTGGTCATCACAAGTAACGGAACAGAAACCGGCGACGTCAGTCCCAGCAGCAATCTGTCTCCAACGAAGATTCACCGCCAGTTGGCAAATATCAGAGACAGCATGCCGGCACGAAAGTCACGATGCGGGCTGGGTCCCAGAGAGCCGTCTGCCTCCGCGCAAGAGAATGCTCGTGGGCGGCAGAGGCCATCGTCATTGGCCCTGGCCACCAACAGGTGAGGCACAACACCCAGCGTAGGCGTGGCCAGCGAATGAGGCAAGGCTGGTTCGCGTTGACGATTTGTGAAACCTGCAGGTTGACCGTGAACCGGCGATGGGTGTTAGCTGGGCGGTGTGGGAGGTAAGACATGGAGCAGAGTGCCCAGATGTGAGACAAGAATCCAAACGGATCGAATGCTGGATGGCAGCAATATCTCTCCATGTTGGCTGCGCAAATGCCGATGCAGCTGAGACAGTATGGCGCAGAGTACTTGTCTTCCTTTCCCAATAGCGGTGTGCTTGCTGCCTCCTGCAGTAAGGAGATTGGCTGAGACAGATCCTACCAGCTAGCGAACGGTTCCGAACACATGTTGTTCGCAATGCCTCTCGTTTGCCGTGTTGCTGTGCGGCAATACTGTAGTGACGTCGCCTTGACTGAGACAGTCAAGAAGCTGGGGCAGGACCACAGAATTGGTTGGAGCTGGAAATCTGCGGACGGGTCGCGGCCAAAGTCAAATGCCAGCAGGCCCGAGCTGTCGGATTGAGCGGTGATATCAGACAACATACATACACCCGACCGGTGCGAATGCCACGGCGGGCTGGCAGCAAAACTACTCGCTACTGCGCCCACGCCGATGGTAACCTGCCCGATCCGCCCTTGCCCCTCCTTCGGTCCTTCTTACGTCTCTGGTTCGACCCCAAGTCAGCAGTAGCCACTGAGGCGTCGGCACCGGTCTCCTCGGCTTGATTCCCGTCGTCGTCGTCCCGACCTGCAAGCCTGAGATACTCGAGCTGTAGGTGCGCCGCCACCCGCTGGCACTTCTCTGCCAGGTCGTCCGTCTGTCGCTGCGACTGGAGAAGCCGTCCCTTAAGCTCCTCGAGCTCAGCGTGAAGGGCGCGAAGACTGCCGGGCGCAGCGGTGCACCGCGCGTCTTCGGGGTTGGTGCCGGTCGGCCGGGCGGCGATTGCGGCTGTCAGCGGCGAGAATGGCGCATAGTTGCGGATCGGCTGGTTGTCTAGGATGCTGTGCGTCGCAGGCGAGGACGGGAGCTGCTGCTGGTTGAGTTGTTGCGTCGCAGGCGAGGACGGGAGAGCACCGGGCATGGTTGCTGCTGGCATGGTCGCCGGTGTCGGGGCCGGGTCCTGGAAGATGGGTTGACGCACTGAGGCCCGGAAGGGGTTGGTGACAGCCAGTCCCTCACTTCTCATCGGCGACGCCATGCCCAGGTCCGTAAAGTCGCGCGAGTGTTGCCGGTGCTGGTGCCGGTGCTGGCGCTGGTGCTGGTGCTGCTGTTGCTGCTGCTGGAGCTCGAACTCCTGGTATTGAGGCCATAGCTGTACGGCCTTTCGGTCGAGGAGGACGGGGTCAACATCGCGTTCGTTCTCGGGCAGACACGAAAGGTCGCTCATGTCGGCTGGCGGCTGGTGGCTGTAATCGCTGCGGACGGTATCGTGGCCCTGCCGTTGCGGCGATCGGCATGATGGCGTGGGCGTCGTGATGCCTTGATTGGGAGGCCTCATGGCGCGGGAGGACGAGGAGACTTCGGACACATCGGCGTTCTCCCGGGCAAGGGCGGCGCCGTACCGGGCGAAGTCCTGGCGGTAGCATTCATCGAGGCTGTCCCACGTCCCTGTGATAAGGACCGCGTGCAGGAAGTCGTCATGACTCTTGAAGTCGCTCCGCTGCGGCGGCTGGGACATGACTGCGGTGTTCGGGCGTCCAGGGCAACTTGATGACGGCGTCGGCGGGCTTTGGTTGTGGCCGAGAGCTTGCGAGCGGTGATGACGAAAGAGGCACAAGCAGAGGCAGAGGCAGAGGCAGACAAACGGTCGCGGCCAACGGGGCGGAGAAGCGTTTTCGCGTTGTTCGTTTGCAACTCCCCGCCGGAGCTTAGAAGCCAGCTTCCCGTCGACACCGCCCGTGGGATCTGATTCTGCCACATCTCTGTGCCGCGACCGGCGGGTTGAGTGTTCGCGTCTGCTCGTTTGTGCAGCCCCCAGCCGACGGCATCCTCTCCGCGCCCGGAATGCCATGCTAAACCATCACCATGGAGGTTGAGCCCCGGCCGCCCGAGTCGGACGAGGTCCAAGTGCTTTTCCCCTCCGACAACACCTCCGCAAAGGCTGCGTCCAGCAACATGCTAACCATCACCGCGCCAGGACCGAGCATCCTACACTATCCGCAAGGTGACCCTCGGCGGCCTCGTCGCCAACACAAGGCAGCGCGTGAGTTGGCGCGACTCGGATCGGTTGCTGATGAAGAAGTTTCTCGCCTACTATCGCCTTTCCAACTCCCAGCTGAACAACCTTCTCCTCAAGGAATCGGACGCCGTTCCCGACGATGGGACGACAAAACCGAGCCTCAGGGACCTGGCGCACAAGATGAACATCGACGTTGCATTCCTGGAGGACGACGAGTGGAGGGCGTTGAAGGGCAAGCTCGTGTCGAGCATGAGACACACGCTCCGCAAGTTGGTCGACGACAAGATCCTTGTCAGCCGCTTCGACGAGGGCGCCCGGGCTGACGTCCTGCACTGGTCCGACAAGGTCAGGGATGCTTTCCTTAGCGAGGAGTGGTGGAGGTGCTTCGATGGTCGTGCGGAGATGGTCGAGGGGACGGATGATGGGGCCGGTCGTCGCGCCGCTAATGGCGGGGGTGTAGGTGATGACAGTAACAGCGACGGCGGCGGCGGAGGAGATGGTCGCGACATCGATGGCAACGAACCTGGTGATCGGCCCCCTATGTCTTCTCGTGGCACAGCCACCGACACCCCACTCGCAACACCGCGCCGTCTCCTACGACAAAGCGGCCGTCAGGGGGCCGGGCACGAGAATCTCATCGCCTGGCTGCTCGCCCAGAGAGACCTGCCTCCGACGGTGGCGTCAACACCGCGTGCGACTTCGCAGACGAATCGCGATGGCCTGGCCGACGACGTCCTCAGACGAACCGGCGATACCCGTGACCCAAGCCCTTCTTCCCCTCGTTTCGAGACGCGCCTGACGCGAGCCCTCGAGGCACTTCTCGAGGCCGAGAGCTCTCTGCGACGGCAACGCACCAGACACACCATCGCCTACTTGGATGCCATCGACAGCCTCAGATCCCGGGCCGGCGAACAGTCGCGATACCGGGTCCTTGCGTCCCTCGCCTTGTCGTCCGTCCGGCCTCTTCTGCTG
The DNA here is from genome assembly GCA_025962755.1 of Colletotrichum tropicicola. Taxonomy (NCBI): domain Eukaryota; kingdom Fungi; phylum Ascomycota; class Sordariomycetes; order Glomerellales; family Glomerellaceae; genus Colletotrichum; species Colletotrichum tropicicola. The sequence goes on from JAOWMA010000302.1 coordinate 3,898, forward strand.
CCGACAGTATACAGCTTGGCCGGCGCGACGGCCCTTGACCGCGTCCACGTCGCGCACCACAACGCACAACTCGCTCGAGACAATGCGATCGAGAGGGTCCGCGATGTTCTCTCGGGCCGTGGGTTGCGCGGCGTCTGGCCCGATACGGCGTGGTAATGCGGGCAGACCCGGAGGCGATGGTTCGGCCGTGGGAACCAAAGGGAGAAAGGGGAGACGGCCTGGCTGCTCCGTGTTAGCTGTCTAGTACGACGCGAAGATGGGCTTTCGCACGAGCCTCGACAGGCTCAAGGTAGGGGACAAGTTACGTACGTTTACGATAAACAATAATGGATGAATCGTCATGTTGTGGAGTGTAGTTTGAAGAATACGTGAGTAAATGTATGACGAAAACATACTCGGGGGCGCCGGCTCCGGTCTCAACCTTCCGCGCCTGCCACATCGTCATCTCGTGCAGCATCCTGCACCATATCGCGAAACGCTTGGAACATGTCCGAAAGGTCCCGGGGTTGGATAAGCATGCCGCCGTTCTTGATCCCGTCCAGGAAAGCCGCTTCGCGCTCATTCCGAGGTACAAAGGGCCTGGTCTTCGCCTGGGCCGTCGTCGAATCCTCCCGGTCCGGGGTTTCCATCTGCATTGCCATGCGAGCAGCGGGCCGCGCCTTGATAAGTCCACTCATAAGCTCGGACGCTACGGTCAAGGCCTCGGCTTCGAGCCTCGGGTTGGGCGTGTGGATGACATGCTTCAGTTCAATCGTCGTCGCTGCTTCGGCGTCCATCACTGGAGATGCGGGTGCTCGTACGGACGTCTCTGTAGTTTCCCAACCCGCTAAGCCTGCACGCTCGAGATCATCGAGATTCCTTAATAAGTCCGCCGATAGCATGCACCCGTAACTGATGCCGGCGGTGACCTGCCCGAGGAGATGGATGATGGGGATCACGGTACCGTTACGGATCGCCAGCAGGGCATTCGCACCGCTGGCGATAGCTGCCGCCGTTGTTGCCTCTGACAGCCTTGGTGATATATACCTGAGCCAGGACGGAAGCCATGCCCCGGACTGCAGGCGGCGGCGGCGACGACTTTCCGACGTCGGTGGTTCCGTGTCCTCGCCTGGTTTGTATCCGTCAGGAAACGTCGCATCCGTGAGTGGCGTAATGGCACCCTTCTCGGCGAGAAGGCTTATCAGAGTGGAAATAGATTCGGCCATTTCGACCAAGTGACGCGTCAAGGCGAAAACGGCAGCCTCGGAGGGCAGTCTGTCGGAGACAACCTCGTCGGCCTCGAAAAAAGGGTGCTGATTGTCGGGATAGAAGGGGGTGCCGTCCACATCGAGCGGCGCGTTGCGCAGAGTCTCAAAGCGTCGTGCAGACCATGCAGCAGCCCAGTCGTGGAGGAAAGCCGCTGTAGTGTCGTTGGCGGCCGTGTGCACAAAACCGGGCGAACAAGCAAAGTGCCAGCTCCAAGCAGGAGGCGAAACGGGCATGGCGGGGTCGTGGACGAAGCGCGGGGATGCAGCGGTCGGGTCGCAGAGACGGCAGGCGGCGACGAACGGATCGCGGTCATGGTCGAAGAGAGCAGTCCGAAAAGCGTCTCCGACGTTGTCGACAGATGACATGTTGAGCAAACGCGCAGCATAGGCCAGGTTGCTGGGGATGGTGTCAAAATCGGCAGCGGTGCGCAAGTCAACCCACGTTGGAACGATGTTGCGGAACCGACGTAGAAGGTGGTCACAAACCAGGTCAATTTCATGCATTCCCTCGCCGGTCTCGCTGGCATCGTCGTCGGCGGCTGGGGCCGAGTAGATAGTGACGTTCAGGCATAGATGGTGCACTGTCTGGTCGAGGTCAGACAGAGACCAGACGCGATCGAGGGCGTCGATGAGTGGAGCCTGTAGGGCTAGGCGGTGTTGCTCGAGAGACACGATTTTTCGATGAAGGGCAATAGGACGGGTGTCGTTGACGAAGGAGAACATATATCGATGACCGGCCGGGGATGTCACGAGCGTCGGCATTGTCGGCCGGGGCACATCAGCTGGGACATCAGCTGACGGGCTAGCATAGTATCCGGCGAGAAAGCCGAGTGCCGCGAAGATGACGGCGAAGACGAACCCACACAGGGCGAGCTCAATGTTCCGTCCCAACAGGCGGGGAGGGCCGCGCCCTGTAGTTAGGTCGATCACGTCGGGGATCTCATGAATGTAGTACGGCGGCGTGGGCGGTTCAAGCGACGGCGGCACCGAGTACAAGAGGACTGGCTGCGGAGGCGACGCGAAGTGTAGCGACACGGGTTGGTCGTTGAAAGCGGCAGAGGCGAGAAAGTCGGCATGGAAGCATAACTCGAGAGACTGAATGCGTGTGCGCAAACGGAGGGCATGGTTGCCGAGGCTGCTGTGGTCATTGTTGTTGCTATCGCCATCGCCGTCATGGTTACCCGTCTCGTCTTGGTCGTCATCATCGTCGATCTCGTCGTCGTCGTCGTCGTCCAAGAAGGAGCAGGGCAGTGGCAAGCGCGCAGAAAGCCGCAGGACGGTGAAAGCGTCGCGGGGGTGCGCGGGGCACGAGGGAGGCTCCGTTGTGTTGGATCGGCTCGAGGGAGACTGGGATAAGTCGGGCGGACTCTGCAGAGGATTCAATCAGCGAGGCGATCGGGAAGGAAGAGGCCAGCGTAGCGTGTTGGGCGCACCAGAGACATGTTGGGGTCAAACCGAGTTGCGTCAGCTGCACCGCGTGACGGCAGAGTTTGGTCAAGTCCAGTCAAGAGACGGCCAGCCGCGCGAGGGAGAATGGAGCGGCGTCTGTTGCTGTGGGCGGATGCCGGACTCCGACGCTGTGGTCTGCATGTTTCGTAAAAGGATGCGGGATTGGGACACAGTGGCCAACATGTTGTTTGGGTCCTGTGGGAGCGACTGGCTGGATTATTTGTCGTCGGGTGTTTGCCATTGTTCGTTGGAAATTGCTGTTGTTGCCTCAGGAGAATTCCGCGGCGAAATGTCCCACTCCTGCGGGACATTTCTGGCTGGGGCGCTGGCAGATGTCGGAGCAGACATCTTACCTAAGCACACTGCACGTCTCCCGCAGATGCACACAAACATCTGGGGTATTACGTCAGACGTCTGCACCTCCATCTGACTCCGCTTGTGCCACATTTACCTGGGTACATTTGCAGACAGCCACAGTATCCTAGCAAGAAAGATTATGTACTAACAGGAAATAAACCCGCCTACGCCACATATGCCCTCTCCAACCCCTTCACAAAGTCCTCCACCATGCCCCGCAGCTTTTCTTGCTCCTCCGCCGCAGCATCTCCCCCCAAGCATGGATCGTGCCGGACAGCATCCTCCACCGCCGCCCGTCTCTTGGCGAGCCTGCTCTGGATGCGTCCCAGAGCCCGCTGCAGATCGAGAACGGCATCGCGTCGCGCCGTGAGGCTTGCTGTGGTCTGTCGCGCCTGGCGGCACAGCGTCGCTCCGATGGCCTGCGCCCCCCTCAGCTCACGGCTCGCCGCCTCGAAGAGCGCGACATCGGCCTTCGCCAGCTCCAGCTCTGGCTCGCCCTGATCCTGGCCTCCGTGTTCCGTCGCCTTCTTCTGCGCCTGCAGCAGCGCGTGGCCCCCGACCCCGACGGCCTGCGCCAGCGCGTCGTCGAGCCGGCAGAGCTTCGTCTGCACCAGCCCCGCCAGCTCCGACAACACCAAACCGCCGCCGTTGTCGTTGAAGGCGTCGGCCATCTGCTGCTGCGCGCTCATCGAGTCGTCGAGCATCCGCCAAAGCCGCCCCATGTGCTTCTCCAGCTTCCCGTGCGCCGTCGTCTGCCCCGTCAACCAGCACCACGCCCCCTCCCACGGCACCCCCAACGCCACGCCTGTCGCCTGCGTCCACGCCCACAACGCTGCCCCCGAAGGCTGCTGTTTCGCGTCTGCCATTGCCTGGAGGAGGTTCTGCGCTTCGCGGTAGCTGTTGGTGAGTGTCTCCTCCACCAGCTCCTGCAGGCCGTGACCTCGGCTGTCCATGTCTTGGACAGTTTTGCTAACGCTCAGCAGGACCTTGCCAACCGACGACAGCTTCGACGTTCCCGCTATTTCCGCCGCGCCAGTGAGGCCATTCTTGCCCAGAGCTTCGTCCACGACCGACGCCGCCACCCCGGACGTGTCTCCGTCGCCAGAAACCAAGGAAAGATACGTGATGCCTCTGTTCATGTCGAGCATGTATGGAGAGAATATGACATCCGTCTGGGGGGTGTCGACACGTGCCAAATCTTCGGTCGGCGCAGTCTGGCGGAATCCGAGGGGCACCATTAAGGCCGTGAAAAGCAGGTGGAGTGCGGGCTGGACGCCTGGAATCGACCCAACCTGCGTCCAAATCCATGCTGCCAAAGCTCCAACGCAGGCAACAAGGGCAACGAGCTTGAGGATGGCAAACATGGCCTTGGAAATCAATCGGCGGCCGAGCCGCCAGACGGGTCGGAGGCCGCACAGCAGGAGATTCAGCAGGCTAGAGAAGCCTTCTCGGGCAGTGTTGACCATGCGTGCCGCCCATCCGTCCGGTGATGCTGCTCGTGTGCGCCGATTGGCAGCAGCTGCGCGTTCCCGTTCTTTTGCCATGGCAATCTTGCGAGCCTTCTTCCATATCTCGGTTTCTTCTGGTTTCCATGTCGGTGCCGGCTTGTGAGACGCGCCGGCTGTGGTTGGGGCCATGATTCTTACAAACGGCTTTGGTGTGAGACCTTGTAAGTAGGTAGAGCGGGGTTGCTGATGATTAAGACATGCCGGACTTTTTGGGATACCGCCAAGGTATATATGTAGAGTCCGCATCAGCTATGCCTTTCCGGCGGAGCGAAGAGCTCGGGTATCATGCATACATGCGAAACAACAAGTCATTCACCTTTATCGGAATTCATCACTTGTCATAACTTGGGAGGAGCGAACCGGGCCATGTTTCATGGCTTTGGGCCGCGTTGGTTTCGACCATCTTCTGCTTCTGCCTCAAAGCCCCAATTTCTAATAACCTGACAAACCTGACCGCCTTGGTGTCTGCATATCTTTGCCAACATTTCCAGCTCGTCAGCCTGCCTGGGTTCAGACAAGACACGCAAACTCATCCCGCAGCATATCCATCACCAACAAATCATGCCGGCTTCTCTCCGGAGCCTCGCCCACATCTGCCTCGGCCTGTGTGCCGTACTCTCCCTTGTTTATCTGTCCACCTCTTCGAACCACAGCACGGAACACAGCACAGAACACAGCACACCCCGCACCGTGCAGCATGGAGTTCCGCGTCCGTTGGGGCCGTCGGAGCAGGAGCTGGAGGCGACCGCCAAGATCTGCGACACGCTACGCGAGCTCCGCGCCCTCACACCCGGGAGTGATGCCGCCGGCCAGTCGGCGCAGTCGCCGTTCGAGTTCCTCGGGCTCGACCCGGGCGTCGCGCCGTTCAAGCCGACGCTGAGCTCCGGGAGCCTGGGTCCCAAGGTGCAGTCCCAGATCGAGCAGATGGTCACGGACGCGGCCGTGGAAGTGCGGGAGAAGCTCTGGCCGCAGCTGTCGGGGGACGAAAACTTGGCAAACCCCAGCCGGACTGCCGCGAGCATCAGGCAGCACGTGTTGACCTCCTACGTCGTCACCGCGATGCTCGTAGACGAGCATGCGAGGCTGATGTATCTGAGTAAGGTACACCCGAAGTTGAGGAAGTGGGATGAGGCTGTAAAGACTGTTGACAGGCTCTGTGGAAAGCTGCACGAAACAGCCTGGAGCTTCTGATTGAGAACGAGCGGGTGTTCCAATACAGGCTGCGTGATGTTTGATGAAGGACGTAGGCCAGAGAAACCGGATGGATGTTACCGAGACAGGGGATGGAGTGTTTTGTACATGAGAAAGGATGACTCGGAATATGACAAAGGAACAACGCAGACATATCCGGCTGCCAAAAGCAGGAGGCGAAACGTGCTCAGGTTTGCCCAAACCCATTCCAACAACGGGGGCAAACGGGCTTTCGCAACTCGGAGTTCACCAGGGCCATCGCGCGCATTCCACGACACGGGAACCGCAAAGATCACGGAAGACGGGGACCCGGACTTGAGCATATATCACGCAGGCCATCCGACGGACTGCCTTGCACGATGCCTTACCTCCTCAACTGCCACGCATCGCGATGGTTGCTGAGCTCCGCACACGTGTCGTCAAGGACCAAACCAGTACGTCATACTCCTGTTGCAAAGTGCCTACTAACTGTGATCCAACACACACAGGCAATCTCTGCTCCTTCGCAGCACGACACCAACGCGAAGAGATGGCCAGCGTCCTGCCGAAGAAGAAGCCCGATGCGAGCAAGAAGAACAAGGTCGACAGGAGTATCCGCGCGCGCATGCTGTACCGCTTTCTCCAGGCGTGCACCAAGGAGGACCCCGCGCACGCTGTGGTCGAGGAGATCGACCCGGGTCACGAGTTCCTAGAATACCTCGGCTGGGCTGATGACCTCGGGGATGATGCGGATGGGTGGATGGAGAGCTGGGATAAGAAGGGATACTTGCAGACGTGGCTCAAGACTACTCTCAAGACCTGGCGCAAGGCTTGGGTTGATAAGGGCAGGCCCGCGAAGCCGCAGGCTTTCGCCGAACACGCGACAGCCGCAGGGGACCAGGAGCACCAAGATGTTGCTCACATCGCGGCGGCAGAACACGCGCCGACATCTGTCCAGGTCGCTACCGGAGTCGTCATCGCTACAAGCAGCCAGATACCGCTGCCCGACGTAGTGACGCCTATCCCAGTCACTTCGCCTTCGATCACAGCAGAGAAAATGACAGTTGCCTCAGATCCTGTTCTGGTCTCTGTCTCTGGGAACATTCCGCTGCGAACAGACCCAGACCTGGTCAGGTTCAACAAGACTGCGGACAAGCAGCCAGTACACGCGCAGCACATGCAGTCGGGCGATGGGTTGGGTCTTTTGGACGTTGATCGGTCCCACGAGGGCCTCGCGGAGTCGGCGTGGACGATTCGCCACGGCCTTGACGGTCTCAGTCTAGACCCGGACCCAGACCCGGACCTAGACCCGGACTGCGGTATTGGACAGGTGCGGGATGCCCCACCTCGGCCGGAGGGCGGCCGGGAAACGCCGGTTCCGGTGCTGGTGGGCGCGGACAGGCAGAGGTTCTTCAAGTGGTATAAAGACGTCTACAAGACAAGCCAGAAATGAAGACGCGAGGTCGTCTGACTTTGAATCATGCTGGCCAGGTTCCAATGCGGGGATGGCTGATTCCCAGAAGTCCTGATATGAAGAACACTTGTTATACCGCCAGTCTCTTGCACCCTCATCCCCGAAGCCTTCAACCCTCGGGATCCCGCTCCAGCTGCATCAAGTGATGCATTTGCCATGTCGATCGAAGCCTGGAACGCAAGTGGATGCCTCTTCCGCGATCCGAGCATGCAAAACGTTTGATCCAACCTGTCCCGCAGCTCAGGTCCATCGATTTCGGGCCCTTTGGTAATTCCGCGGTGGGACTCTGATAACCCCATCGGGTGAGCGAGGGGGTCAGCAAAGGTTGTCATTTCATGAGAGGCGTGCCCGGAGGACACCATGTCGGGATCTCAAAGCCACTCTTCATTCCTCATTCACGAGACTGCCGATTGGATAGCGCGAAATGCCAAGGTGACATCGACATACAGATCCTTTCCATCGTGCCGAGCAAGCTGGCCTCCATGCCGCCGCCGCTGCTCGGGACCGGAGCGCCCTGCTTTGAAACGATCCTCCTTGAGTCCTTCCGCAGTCTTGCAGCTTGGGTCGTGACGACAACCACGTCAAACTCACCTCCCACACCGCCGCCGCCGCTCCGATCCTCGACAGGACCAGACCCCACGCTGCCAATTTGCTGGAGCATCTTCGCCCGACAGGTCCGCGACTACTACGTCAGCACCTCGGCGCACCGCCTGGCCCTCGATGGCTTCCTCTCCAGCGGTGCGACCTAGGCCGCCAGACGTGCGTCTCCCTCACCGCGACATTTAGCGCCGATGTGCGGAGCAGCAAAGCGTCGTCGTATCTGCTTGCCGGCAGAACCAGGGACATAGGTAGCACCGTAGGCAGGTCCGCGGATGTGTCGCGCATGCTCGCTCCGCTGAACGTCGAGTAGCGTAATGCCGAAAGATCAATACGAGATGCTGACGGCCGGTGCGCGAAGGATGGACCAAGTTGCAGCATCCCGGGGAGCAGCAAGGGCAGGTTCAAAACACTGGTTGTGTCTCTGGTGCTAAGAGACGATGACGACCGTTTGCCAGGGCCGTCTGAGCAAGAGGCCCCAGGGGATGTAGATCGCAGTTTGAGTCGCGATTGAAGTCATCATCCATGAGCCCTCCCATGCGATCTGTCAGCTCAACAACAACGTGTTCAGCCAGCAGGGCATCGCGACGGCCGCCAAGGAGCACCATGTCCAGCAACGCCCCCCTCGCCGCCGTGAACACAAGCTCGTCAATCGCTGTGCGACGACAGCCTCCGCTCGCCACCTGGCGAAACTCGTCGTCGCGCCAGCAGCGTCGGGAAAAGAAAGTCCCGGGCGCCTCGGATGCGCACATCGTGAACCGTAAACAACCGCATCGGCTTCCGAGACTTCCTTGTCCGCCACACCCGCACGCCCTCCTCCATCTCCAATCTGGAGGACCTCGGGACCCTACTGCGCCCGGTGGAGTGATGCCGCGCTGCGGTTCCTCCCCGACACGCCCCTCGGCCTCGAAAGTCGTGTATTACCGACTTCCAGCTCGCAGACCGCAATCTGACGCACTTTTGCTGCCCGATGGAGGCGGCCTGGTCCAACGAATAGTTGACAAGACGGGTGCTTGGAGTGGGGCGAGGCCAAGCTGCAAAGCTGGATGAGTATGGCGGATGTAGTTGTCGTGCAGAAGCAGTGATGAGACGGGGAGATAGAGGAGCGGAAAAGGAACAAGGTGGGCGATGACCAGTCACCGGAGATGAACGGGGGCTAGCTCCCGAGATACCTTCAACCGGCGAGGATGAGGATGAGGAAGAGAAATCGCACGGCGGCGGCGGCCAAGGACACCCAGGCGACGGCCCATCTCAACGGCAGCGATGGAAGAGACGAAGCCAACAATCCGCCCGACGGTAAGACCACGGCGGTCGCCACGACGATCTCTTTCGGCTCCGCCACGGGCTGGTCGCCCGGTCGCTCGTATTGAGACCTGCCGGCGGCGTGTTTGACGTGCCGGTGATGAGGCATGGGCAGGCCTGGTTGGGATTAATAGGACGGGAGTGAGAGTCGGGATAAGGCAGTGGGCTGTGACGAGGTTGGCGATGTGTGCCAATGTGATGAGATGCGGAACATATAGTCTGATAAATGTGAGAAAGTAGCGACTGTGAATTGAACACGACGAGACGAGATAACGAGAGATGATGGAGACGGTGAGATACAGCAGCGAGAGATGACTACTGAGGTGAGACAAGATGCGATGAATCCAGGGTGGTTAGGCTAGGTGCGACGCGACGGATGGCCATTGAGACGAAGAAGCCGTGACGAACGCCGGGTGGCGGTAAGTAGCAAAGCCCTAATCTGTGTCCTTTCCTCAGATTGAAATGCACGCGCAGGCCGTCTCGGCCAGCCTCGATGAGAGCGGTACGAGACATGCGGCATCAGGAGGTCCGTTTTCCCGTTCCCCGGCAGCACTTCGTCCGCCTGCTCCGGCCCATCTCCTGGCATGGCCTGAGTTGCAGCCCGCCAGACCGCCAACGCTTGCCTGAAGTGGTCTCGGCCCAGTTGCACCGTCGGGCGTTACTCGCCATCCACGACGTTGGCGCAGTATAACATATCCGGACCGGGCAAGCCACCTCTAGACTTGAAGCCCTTAGGATCATGCGTATACTCTGGGATGCTTCTCCACAAAGGGCAGGATTCGCGAGCCTCTCCGGGTGCCTCTGTTCAGCAAGCAACCGACGCCGGAATGCGCGATGAAACTTTGCGCGGCAACGCGTCTGGCTCCGCGCGAGTCTCTTCAACCATGTCCGATTGTACCACAGGAGGGATGGTCACGTCGTGCTGGATGCGGGCGTGGCAGGACCGCCACCGGCCGGACGTTGTAGATGGCCAGGACACGTGTGATGGCCGAGGACTTGTCAAGGACCGTCGAGCTCCGTCGGGGAAGGCGCGAAGCCATCGCTATGCCAGATCGAATGACGTCCCCGCGGATGAGACGAAGGCGGCGGCTGGACGGTCAGCAGCGCCGCAGAGCCGGTAGTGCGCCCAGTCCAGCGTGTCCATCGTCTCAGGATCCAGCGGAAGGCCGGCCTGGCACTCGAGGTCGCTCTGGATTGCGGTGACGAGCCTGTCGACAAGGTCCCGCCCGGGCAGGGAATGGCCGGCGTTCTCGGTGGGACCGCGTGATGCGTGGATCATGGCGAGGACGAGGGGCCGAGCAAGGATGGTGGCGTCGTTGAGAGATGGAGTCTTACTCAAGTAGCGAACGAGGTCAGCATCAGAGATGTCGCCGGAAAAGGATAGGCCCTGGAGGTGGTCGAGAGCAAGAGGATTTACAGGACAGTAATTCAGCCTCGGGCGGCAAGTAGAAGCCGTGTCGGGACAGCAGATGGTCCACCGTATTCCAACGAGTGCGAAGTGACGTCAAAACGTCCGGCGGGCAAAAACCCAGTCTTTTTCCAAAAGCCTGCTCGGTTGATTTTTCGGTTATCTTTGAGATTTATTGGCTGCTTTTTGATTGGCTGTGCCCCACAATGGAATGTTTTGGCGTTTGTTCGTCTTGCGCAACTAGGCTATGGCCGCGGCAACGAGAATCAAGTTGGGCTCACCCATGCACCGCCGGCCTACGCGGTGGGCACATCAGCATACTAGCATGCACGACTCAACGAGATGGGAGACCAGTCTGACGCAGGGCAGGTGTGAGGAAAACATACATGGATACGTGTTTGGGGCATTTCAGCACTAGCATCACAGGCGGACACACACGAAGAGAACAAGTATAGCCCTGGCAGGTAAGTGACACTGTACTTCTCAGACAGGATGGCCGGCATCTCAGCCGTCTCTTAACAAAAAAGCTGGCCGAGGCGGCCCGAATCCCTCCTAAAGGGCTTCAGCTCAAAAGCCGCAAAGGGGCTGCGACGGCCGGGGCCGAGGTTTACGTAGATGGCTCCGTCAGGACACGCCTTGAAAAGACTCGTTTGCCAGGACCGTTCTCCTTATTTGTGATCACCAGCTTCTGTAACTTGCACTGCTTCTCCTGCGGAATGACGGGGACATGGTTAATGGAGTCAAGGGACAGGGCATGGACGTATAGTGTATTAACGCAGGCGACGAAGAAGTGCGAGGTCTGGTATTGGCGTCGGCGGGTCGGCCGCCTGGGGAGCGTTCTCATGTGGCTATGATGTCCAAGAAGAGGTCCAGCCTCGATGTAGTCTGGAGGAGCTTCCCGGCAAGGGCCCGGTCGCTGGCTGTGAAGAGTGGCAAAATTCCAGAGTCGTCTTTGGCCTGGAGGTCGCCCCAGCTGCGATGTGAAAACATCAACAAGCACATCACCATTATTATCAATCAGATCTACCACATGGCAAAGATAGCAGCACCCACAAGACCGAAGAACCCGCGTCAAGATCAAAACACGGTTCCTTGAGCAAAAGGAGAAAAAATACAATCTGCCGCATCAATTATCAGCGCCTTAATTTGAGACCTGCGCAAACTTGCAGGCGCACTGACTCCAGCGTTCCTGGCTGCCCAGGGCATCACCACCATCAACGACGACAGACGAAAACACCCTATCGTCATCTACTACAACCTCCAGCAGACTCGAGACCTCGCCCCGGCGGACCATCAAACCCAGCATTGAATAGGCTGGCATCTTCCACGCCACCGTATCCCTTCTTTCCGACCAGCCTCACCGACAGTTCTGCCGCCCACGAAAGGCCAGTATATTGACGCACGTGTCACTCTCAAGGCCACGAGAACCAGATGCAAAGTCTCAATAGGAGGGAATACTTACCAACGGCGCATACGAGTCGCGCGCGTGGGAAGTAGTCAGAGTTTACAAGTCGGGCAATGCCGTCGGGTGTACTGTCGCAACTCTAAACCAGCATCATACCTCCTGCAGTGTGTCGGCCGGCAGATGGGAGGAGGATATACGGAACCCGCCACGGTAGCAATGTCGTAGGTCTCATACCTACGGCATTGTTGTCGGGAACAGGGTGGGCGCGGCCTCAATTGAGCAAGACGTATACATCGTCGGAGAAACAAGAAGTCAGCTCGATGCGTGCTATGTATGATTGGTACTCGAGGATCTCGTTGGCTCCCCAGACAGTGCAGACTGGACATGTGTATGGCAGCTTGGGGAGTCAGGCGGCGAAGTTGGCGGTAGACGAGTTCGGAGGCGAGGATGTGCTCCGCGGTTCGGTCGCCGTAGCCGCCAAAGTAGTTGTGGATGTGGCGAGGGAGCAGCTTTTCTTAGTCTCCGTCAGCAAGGTATCTTGTGGATGCAGTGCAGTGACGTTGGAAGTTTGAACGAGGGGACGAATATGTACGTAGTCGGAGGAGGAACAAAGTGCAGCGGCGCTAGACGATGGTCTCCCTGAATGCCATCCACATTACCCTGCATCACAACAAGAACTGCCCGAATCAGTGACCGGAGTTGGTGACTGCTGCCCAAGCAGTCGCCGTCAGGCCCTGTGAAAGATGTCCGCCGCTCGGTTCAAGTTGACGCTGAGACTAAACAGGCGGCCAATAGATCATCGAATCGGGTTTGAGCTTCCCTGTCCGACTGCTCCTTTGTTTGCCTTCGCAGTACGCGTCTTATTTCCTGGATCTGGCTTGTCTTCTAAAGCCTGGTCAAGGGCCAGACCGAGGCGTCATCCAGGAGCGTGTCTTTGTAACCAGAGTGAGGGACACGAGGAGCAGAAAGTGTCGCCGGCTCGGGATACAAGTCTTCGCGCGGCGAGCCGAGGCTTCCGAAATAGCTGCCTGGAGCCCTGATGTCGGGTTACATGCCGCTAGGTGAAGCCGAGCGTGGTGTTCCAAGTAGTTGACGGGGCCTGGTTGTACAGAAACACTCCAAGGGGGCCGGTATTTACGAGGTGGAGACGGCTGAAGTTGTCTAGACTGACGGCTACGGACTTATCTTCTCCCAGATATCGTCAACGAGCGCGTCAATCGCATCGTGACGTCCTCGTCTTGCCACCTATAATGGAAGGTCCTATGATGGTGGAACCTTCCTTTGATCTTGGGTTCCTCTCCTGCGAAAAGCCGCCACGATCGTTGCGGCTTCCTGGCGCCTTCCTCCAAACACACTCATACCAACACCGGCCACGATGGCCTCGTCAACACCATCAACACCACCTTCGCCGTCGCTGCATTCTCACGATGACTTCGACAACATCTCCACTCACCAACGGCAGTTCTTTTCCTTTCAACACCCACCCTTACTTTAGGCACTCGAGATCAACCGCTTCCCGATGTACCCCGTTCGTGCCATACAGCTGCCCAGGTTCATGTCCAACTTGTCCCGCAACGCTTCGCACGAAAGCGACAATAATCCTGGCGCACTCGCCCTCATAACCACCAACAGCGAGACACGTCCCTTCAAACCCTATTCCAGCGGCAAAGCAGCAATAACGACCGACTAAAAGTCGACTTTTCTGCCTCTCATATCTACCTATTAACGAGCAATCTTATCTGTTGCCAAATATGCTAGCACACGCCCCAGGTGAGCCCTCCACCGCCAGGTACTGATGGTCACCTCCGAACCCCAGCCTGTCGATAGATGCCGCACCGTTATGTCAGAGCACATCTTACTAACCTCATGGTTTTCTTCCTTCTAGACTCCTCAAACCCTCGAAGGTCGCTCGCGACCTCGCTCGTTCCCCCACTATCCGGTGAAGGGCTCTGATCGGCTTGCCAGTGATCTTCCCTGGAGGATTGGCGCCTGTGAGAGCAGCGTAGAGCAATATAGAGTCGGAGTTCATCGAGTACACGAGACAGAATCGTCCTCCATTCGAAGTGACAACTCCCACCTTGCCTCGAAGAAGAGATGCTGGAGAAGAAGGCTGCACTTGGGTTAGTGTGGACGCTACAACGGAGGCCTCTCTCTGCTGCCGTCACCTCGCTTCGGCGTCGGCTCCGACTCCGACGTTCAAACAGTGCAGACCTACTCAACGATACCCAAACTTCGAACCAGCACACCTCGGACGCAGCAGAATGGCCCCGAGAGCAGGGCCATGAGCGCACCCACAACGAAGACGCGCAATCCAGCTCAGCAAAGACGACACTGGTATCAACAGCCGGCGGCGGAGAACACAGGCGCTCCGCGTTGAGTACCCGCCTCTGAGGCGTACCTTCCTTCACCTGACCGTGCCACTAAAGGGCAACTTGTGCCAAAGTGCGGGATGTCTACCCGAGATAGGTGCTTGGAACGTCATGCACAAGTACAGCTTCTATACACAAGTACCTTTAATAGACCTCTCGTGGTTAGATTTACTGTTGCTAATGCCGGGGTTCATGTCTGTTGGACGCGGACGGCACCGCCGTAGCAATCCTGTCACCACGGCTCGGGCCGGCGTATTAATCCCTGACCACAGCGTTGCCTTAGTCGATAGCATTGGCGCGTCGCCGGCGGTCGCATGGTGGCTCGCGGTCGGAAAGGGTTGCCGGGGTGTATTATACATAGAGAGGGGAAAATTAGCGCAGTCCGCAGGTGCTCGGTAGAGAGTAATGCGAATAGATTCGGGTCCATCCGGCAGACTGGCCGACTGTTGTGGTGGAACGGTTTTCGTCGGGGCAGTGGGCGGGAGAAGAGAGAGAGAGCGTCAGTGGCTGGGGCAAGGACCGATCTTGGGGGGCCAGACGTCGGGAGGTAGGTAGGTACCATACCGGAAATGAGGTTCATCCCAGATTCCATGCCCAGATGGCCAAGCCCGACCTTGGTCTTGTATATACTTCCCGCCTCCCCTGGAGCATCACCGAGCTGAAATCGCAAACGATGGGCAGGGACAAAATGAGGGAACTTTCTTCCTATCGATGACAGGCAAAACGCCTCCTTGATAGTATTTCTACAAAGTCCGCAATGCCCTCCTTCTCATGGGCGGCATCACACGCCAGAAAATGTCGTCATCTCATGCTGCGTAGCTTCGTAATACAGCGTCTCGCTAGTCTGTCTGCCCAGCATCTGCGCTTCTCCCCTCACCCCTGGTACCAATGCCTTCCTATCTTCGCAGCGGCTGAAATCAGTCTTCCAGTCTAACGTCGCCTCGCTGGTCTACTCCTCGACAGGACGCAGGATGCTCTGTGCCTGTTCCAGCATGTTCCTTAAATCTTCGAACGTGATCGTGGCTCGGCCGAGACTGGTGGGGGAAAAAGACGTTGTGTCAGTAAGACAGCCTCTAGCTTTAGGAGAAGGTGAACTTACTCGGAAGACGGCGTGCCTGAGTCACCGCGGCAGAGTTCGCGAGGAAGACGGTCAATAGTGGCCAAAAAGTCGGATACGAAAATGTCGAACTGGTCGTTGGGTTGCTGGGCATCGTCACGGTTGTAGAACTGGCGGCGGCGAACAAGCCATACGGGGCGACGGGAGTCGGCGGCTGGCAGAGCGAGGACGCTGACTGCGGCGGAGGCCTCGTGCGGGTACTGGATATCGATGATGACGACCAAACGGGTGCGGACGCCATCGGATCGAACGTTGTCGAAGTACCGGGAAGCCTTTTGCTCAACACTCGAGGTGGTTTGGCTAAAGGCTACCTCGCCAACAATCGACGGGAGCCAATCCTTGGCGGGCTCGATCGTGCGTTCGCAGAAGGACGTGTCGGGCTGACTCCCAGAAGCGCCTTGGCCGGGAATGAACGTGGTGCCCCACTCCACGACGTTGTTCAAGCGGCGCATCGCGTTGCGGATCGAGGCGTTGTTGATGGAGGAGGGAGTGGACTTGGAGACGGCGGCGGAGGCGGAGACGTAGGCGTAGGCGTCGCTGTCGAGGGCCTCTTGCAGACGGTGAAGGAGGGTTTCCTTGACGCGGGCGAGAAGCTTCTCGAGGTGCCTCTGGCACTGGTAGTGGATCTGGCTCTCGGTCATTTCAAGCTCGGCGATTCGGGTGACGTGGTCGTAGGAGAAGCGGGAGGCCGGAGAGCTGCGCAAAAGGGCCGTGACGAGGGTGAGATGCTTGGGCGAGACAGCCAGGCGGAGAGGCGACTCGGAGTTGGGCTGTACGGCAGCGGCAATCAGGGCTTCGAGACGTCCGAGTAATCCAGCGTCGACGTCGAGATAAGCATGGCAATTGTTGCTGTTGCTGGCGAGGTTTTTGTGATAGCTGTAGGCACTGCGGCGGTCGCGGCTGCCCTCGCAGTCGAAATGGGCATCAATGTCGAAGTCGACTTCGGGATCTTCGAGGCAGCCTTGGCCGGGCTTGCCATGCTGTCCAGTGCAGCTGAGTCCATCTTCACGACGCGTATCCATGGCAGCAAAGTATCCCGATGGAAGTTATTGTGAGTGTTGTCAGGAGTGTGCGCACAAACAAGGGCGTGGGCAAGGTTGTTGCGGCTGTGAATGCTTCAGTGGGAATGGTTTGTGAAGGGGCACGCAGCTGTGGGTGATTCAATCTTTGTGTTCCAGGTTGACTCGCTTGCTTGTGTTGTGTTGTGTTGTGTGTTGTGCAGACTGAACAATAAAGAAGAAGTGAAAATAGCACAATCCCTACTTCAAAAAACGGAACATAGGGAAGGTACCTACCCAATCTGCCCGGTCAGTGCCTTCCTAGGTACCTAGGTTGATTCAGTAAGACAGTTGAGATAAGCGAGGTGAGATAAGGTAAGCGAGGTGAGATAGGTAAGGTACCTACCTTAGGCGGAATGAGATAAGCAATGTTTTGAGCGATCTGATCCTCACCGCTGCTCACCCAAGACACTACTGGCTATGTGAGCAGCTGGGGGAAGTATTTACACTCGAACAAGAGTCTGCCGCTACAAATTCCGTTTCTCAGTCGCAAGTCCACGCCCTCCTGGTTTCACGTCGCCTGCTCCACGTACTCCCACGTGAGTTACACCTGTAGAACTCAGACTCGGCACACCACACAGTTTAGCGTACCCCATTTTACATCGGGCCGGCCCGTCCTGAGCGGTTTGCAGGGGCCAGCAGCTAGGAGAGACCCGAGCTGCGCGGCGAGCTCTGGACCATCGTTTGCCCCTGCAGAATGGGGCAGGCAGACGGCCCCCGGAAACGCGGAAAGCGGAAACCTGAAAAGCGGAAAGGCGGAGAAGTTGCAACATGCCCTGGTTGGCCACAACGCGTCCGCATCCCAGAGAACGCAGAAACAGGTCCGTCAATACATACCCAAGGCACCTAGCCCAGTTACCTACCTTGCTTTTCTTCTATGGTTCCGTTCTGGCAGCAGTGGGAAGGAAACACTGCATCGAGCCGTGGACCTGCCCGGGATATTCAGGAAGATGGTTAGCAGGCCTGTTGCAACAATCTATATAAACCTGTCACGTAGCAAGAATCTCCCAGCTGTATCGCTACGAAAAGTAGAAATCATCATCTTGCTACTTTAGAGGCATCCATCTATCACATTATCCGTTCCCATCGCATCATCTTCAAGTTCGATCCTCGAAGAACTTGGAGGCTATCCCGATCCGCGCGGAGCACTCGTCCAGCCAGCTTTCCCCGTTCACGTCTTTCAGAATGTGCAAGGAACCTCTCCAAGATGCTCGGTAGGACTACGGCGGCCACGTTGTACCTCGCGCGTCCTAACCGAAGCTGCTGGGGGAGGGGGGCAGGCCTCCGCGGCCGCTTGTCTAGTAGTTGCGCATGTTATTCCCTGTTTGTGATGAGAGTCCCTCTGTGCAGAAGGGCGTCTAGAGAAGCACGGATTAGCCGGGAACGGCCCCGCCAAGGTCAAGGCCGAGAGGCTGGGCATAAGTACCGATCGCGCGTCACACTCGGCGATACCCACTGCCCGGCAATTGAGACAGTACCACGACAGCACACTCGGGCTGGGAGGAACGGAAAGGCATAGGCAATACCGATGGCTCGCCGCTGGCAGGCGGAGCAGGCCCGCGGGAGGAAAGGGACTCTGCTCGCAAGCCATAGCTTAAGTCAGACGGGCCAGGAAGCCAGAACAAGAGGGCTGCAGCCTGCCGCCCTGATCCCACGTAACAGCCCCTCGGCCGTTTCCGTTTCCGTCTATATCTTGGTCCTGCTTGCTCCCGCACAGGGGGGCTCTTGGTCGAACTCGTGCTTCTGTGACAGCCCTTGTCCGCGTCCTCTATGCCCTCCTCGCCCGCAGTCGACGCCGTCATAGACAATACACCTGCTGCTCCCGAGATTCTGCTAATGGCCGGGGCCGGGCGGATTGAGATCGGATGAATCTTAGTCGGACGGATCTTGGTCGGACGGATCTTAGTCGGACGGATCTTAGTTAAACGGATCTTAGTCAGACGGATCTTAGTCGGACGGATCTTGGTTAGACGGATCTTAGTCGGACGGATCTTAGTTGGACAGATCTTAGTTGGACGGATCTTAGTCAGACGGATCTTAGTCGGACGGATCTTGGTCGGACGGATCTTGGTCGGACGGATCTTGGTCGGACGCCCTTGTAGCAACCGGCAGCTTTTAGCGAACCAAAAGAGTTGGTATGTTGCGTCAAGGCCAAAGCAGTCAGCCACTCACCTTGGCTGATCTCTGGCAGAACTGATATCTGCTCTCTCTTTTCCATTCATAAAAAAAAAGCCAACAAAGACAAGCACACAAAGGGACTGACCACCAACAATCCATAACAAGAAGCACCAAGGTAAGTCGACTTTTTTGTCACTCCGTGACAGACTGGCCTCTTTGATCTAACAATACTGCTTCAGTTCCTCTGTAGACTCAGACACTAATACGCACATCTGCTCAGCCATGCCCGGTTGTTTAGTGACAGCTGAGGAAACTCAAATTATGACAACCTTCACCCCGATGCGGTCAGGAGTTTGCTGCCCTCTGCATGATGACTGCTCCTTCTTCCTTTCACTCTAAGACTTGGATCCTCTCGAGGACGTCCTCGAGTCCCACGGCATCATTCTTGCAAAGCTCAAGTTTGAGTACGACCCCCCGAAGCGGGCTGGACGCCATTCCGCATCTGACAAATGGCTCCCGGTCGTTCTCGAAGTGGCCTAATCGTAGGCTGCCCAAGGGGTCCTGCTTCTTTTGCACCTGCGGCTACGTCAATACATGCATCACGACCAAGTTTCCTTACCGTAAGAAGGGTTTTGGGGCCATACCGTTGCGTTGTAGGTCTCTAGGTGAAGCAGGGCCGATCCCGACAATTGCACAGGCTTTTGTACGTCGACGACTTTGGCAACGACGACGACGGACCTGCAGCCGCCGCGGCCGATGAAAAACACACCGGTCGTCGCCCAGTACGATCGCCGCCCAGTCCGATCTCCATATGTCGTCTTTCCCTCAACCCTCGCTGTCGCTATTTTCGGGGCTTATCAAGCGAATCTTTGGGTTTGCTCCTTCTCCAGTTGGAACGCGTTCGATCTACGCGCGCCGATCCACGTCCCCTTCTACGCGATAGTGTACATCATACGCGAGGCGATTTCGGTTGTGCTTTGTCGCTTCGCTTCCGCAAGTTTGTTGGTGCGAATAGTCTCGACGCATATGTTGCTGTAACATTCCGGGCGACATTCATCGACGGTCCAGGACACGGCGCCTTCAACTGAAGGCGGCAGAAACCCTCGCCGACCCAGCTTACTATTGGACTCGGCGCGTCGGGCTTTCGCCATTGGACTTGAGTGATGTCAGTGGACAGGTATTCGCCCACCGGCCTTCTGCCACTTTTCTGTCACTGCGACGGCTTTCCTCGTTACATGTCGCAGGATGAGGATCAAGCCTGCTGCTATATCTTGGAGATGATCCGATTGTGCCTGCGCAGTCCCTGGGCGTCGCTGACCCTTTGCTTCATCCTCCCAACCTCTCAATGCAGCCACTTCAAACCCAAGAATGAATACCAGTACAAGTGCCAGGATGGGCAATGCTCGACATCTCCGTTGGGACTTCCTCTCTGACCCGTTTGTGTTCCATGGACTGGCATAGGCCTTGGATAAGTTCCTATCCGTGAGACTTGGGCTTCACCATTGGACGCTTTGAGAGAAGAGGAAGACCCTGGATCTGACAGGCAGCGAACTTCCTTGGAGAAGTTGATTCTGGAGAATTTGTTGCCATGCAACGATTTCGAGGGGGTATTCAGGAAGACTCAGTGCCTCAATATCACCAGTGTACGCGATTACCACTGCGAAGATGATGGAGAAGATACCACAGTCATAGGTGCCACTCTGTTGGTGACAGCACCTGGTGACATATCTGTAATCACGGGATGGTCTGAAATGGATGGGCTCTTTGATTATACCTTGATGACTCGAGTGGATTTGTCGGGGTCAGAGACCTTTCATAGAAGTGGTGCTACCCGAGTTGCTGAGCTTCCCCAACATCATTTGGAATGGTTGGTGAGTCGTATTCCTGCGTGATGTCCAACCCGAAGCCTCCAAGCTTCCCGACGAAGAACACGGCAATAACCCGGCTGGCTTCTTCCGGCCGGACATAACATTCGTCCATGTCGAAGAAGTAGCGGACGAACCACTCCACGACAGCCTTCGTCGCGCGGCCTCAAGGGCTCACTAGAATTGTTCTGATCTTGTGGTGGCTTCCGGCGAGACTGTGGGTCAAACGACTCAAGGAAATCTTGAAGCCAAAGCACTCGGAAAAGACATACGGGGCGCATTCGAGTGTTCTGGGGATACTGCGTAGACGAGAGGCACCGTGGTCTTCGAGAGGCGACTGACGCCTCTAGTGGGTCGTTGCCGACGCCTGTCCCGGCCTTTACAATAGGCATGGGGGTTGGGAGGACGCTTCTTGGGAGGTGAGGTCTGAACTCAACAAGGGCAGTCGCCGTGCCTCAATGCGCGTGAGGAGAATGGACTCGGGTGTGGAGTTGTCGGGAAGCGCTCTCAGAGGTGACTGAAGCTGGAAGATGCGTGGTTAGTGTTTGCTTTGGAGCGAGATGGAAGTTGCACTGCGCCAGCTCCAGCCTTGGGCTCCCGAAAGACGTCATTTTCACGGCACCGTGGCTTATTGCTTTCCTTGACCGACACCACCAAACTGCAGGTGTAACTACCTACCTAGGTAGGCACCTACCTTACCTAGGTAACCTCAGGTGCCCGGTGCAGCAGCGTCCTGGTAGCTGCGGGTCCTCCCTGGCTCAGTCAAAAAAAGCAGGACGAGGAAGTACCTAGGCAGGCACCTTTCGTGGAAGTAAGGTAGGAGCGATGAGAAAACGCACAGCAGGCGCCGTGTTCCCGTACCTGCCCTCCCTACGGGTGCGTCGGTCCTGCCGCTTCGAAGGGTCAGGATTTTGACCCAAAACGCCGCCGCCCGTCACCATCAGCCTCCATGTCAATTCCATCAGCCATTCCCACGCCGCGAAGCATTTCCGGTGTCGTGTTGCGACCCTCCTTCTTTCCCCTCAACTCCCAATCTGACGCTGTCTCGGCGTCACGAAGATCCGTCTCCCTCGGTGCACAAATCCCCGATGTCGGTGTAAAGGGCCTGTGGCGGATGTCGACTTGTGGGCGTATTCATTCAAGGAGCGTTTTTGGCGAGAGACGTTGATGGCAATGACACGGAACCATGATTTGGGAGTACGACCAGACAATCCTTGGGTAGAAAGCCTTTGGCATGCTGTTGCGCATGGTCGTGTTGCCTCGAGCTGGATGTGGGCGGAAGCAGAAAGCCTATGAGGCTAGGGCCAAGTCGAGCAAAATCAAAGTCGACGTCAAGGTCAACGTCCAAGCAACAACAAGTCACACACTGAGAGTTGGCATCACTGCGATTAATCCAGGGTGTCAGGGTTTGCGATCCCAAAAGAAGGACAGCGGACAACGTGTACTAATCACACGGCTGCCCCCTTCACCAATCGCGATACGCCATGAGGAAGCTCGTCTCCTCGTTCAGCGCACGCTCCTGCAAGCGACCATATTCACTCAAGCAGCACCTCGTTGTACCTCAAGTCGACCGCTTCAGCACATGCCCGCAATTGCAGGACTGGCAAGCCGGGAAGAAAGCTGAACAAGTCTGGACGCAACCCCAAAACTCCTCGCCGACCACAGCGGCAAAGCGACACTGAAGCCCATCGATGAAACGTCCTCCCTCGCCCAAGGCGCCTTCTGTCTTCCACGCCTTCTTCTCGTCATCCATCTGCTATGGACTGTGTACTACTTGCTCCCTGATGTCACTCTCGCCCTCTTCTTTCCTCCTCGTCTTCGTCCTCATCTTCGCCGTCTCGGTCTTCCACCAAGTCAACACAATCAAACAAGACAACGTGGCGACAGATCGCGAGCACTCCGACTCAGTAAAGAAGAAGGCATGTGCGATCTACTATCACTACCGACAAGCCCTTGCGAGACAAGTGAAGGCAGCATGGCCGCCGATGACGAAACGTCAGCTCAGCTGGATTCGAGAATAACCCAGGGTATGTGGGCTGTGGAGTGGCCAGTCCTTTGGGATGACTTGTCGTCTTGAGAGAGGATGGTCCTGACGGCAGAGCTGGTCAGCACTAAGGCATGCTGTGGGCGGCGCCGCCTCAACGAGCACGGAAACCGCCCCAAGCATTTGTGGCCTCAGTTCGGACACCGGACGAATCCCGACCTCCACAGCGGAACCACCATCAACGACTATCAGGAAGAGCTCCCCAGCCTCTGCCCATGGGCAGCAAGCTTGAAGCGCCCTTAATACTGCTGACAACGAATGCCTCTTCTTAGAAAACTAGGCACAGCCACCGGTACGGTTCAAGAAATCTTGCCGCGCCCTTGACGCCTCACGATTAATGATGAATAGAAGGCGAGATGACTCTTCACAGCACGCGACATTCTCCGGTACGGCTTAGTCCGAAACCCACTCCATCGAATGACAATCAAATCAGCCTCTCTCAAGACTACTGTCTCTCTCAAGCATTTCCAAGGTATGGTCAAGGGGTTCTCAGAACCAAATTGGGAATATAAACTTTTGACCAGGGGCTTCCACAGAGACGATGCCGCGAACTTGGGGGCAGCGGCGCATACAGTAGCACAATCGCGGAGACTGGAGAGACGGGGAGTCCAAGCATGGCCGGTGAAGACAAGGTTGGCAAGTCTCTCATGGGCGTGCATGGCTTGGATGTCGATGGCAGTCTGAGGCGGTGGTTTTTCCGACTGCTTCTGGGACTAGTCTAGTCGATGACCCACGGATTCACAAAGAGGAAATGGTGGTGGCATCCCCTGATCTAGCAGCGGCTTGCACGAAGAATAGATGGCTTGCTTGGAGTGATTGCGGTGACGCCTGAGCGCAGTCGTAGAACCAGCCGGCTCGAACCCGACATCGCATGTGTCCGCTATAACAGGGGCGCCTTCCAATTGTCGGAGAATTGAATGGTCTGCGTAACGTCAGGGTCGAGACTGAGATTGCGTCCTGGTTGAGGTCTCTAGCTTCCCGACATTTGGCTGCTGACGCAGCCCATGAGAGGCCAGCTAGATGGGTCAGCCGCCCCGTTGAGACTCTTCTTGGTTGCGCGTCGCGAGCCCTCCTAATTGTCGACGGCGCCGGCCATTATGTCGCTGGCCGGGTATGGGAAGCAAACGCACTAACAGCCATAGAGGATAGTCAAGACATATCATAGCTGTGTTGACCCTTGCCGATATAGGCCTCGCTGGCCTTCAGGAACTGAGATCGTAAGGTAGGTACCTAGGTCGACTTGTGCATGGACGACTCGGAGACGGCGTCACGGGAGAGCTTTGGCGAGCTACAGTAATGACAAAGTGCGCAGCCATCGAGACAGCAAGGACGGAGCAGCAGCGCGAACCTGGCAAACAACGCCGAGATCGTGATCTGGAAAGAGCTGTATCGGATCGAATGCTTCGTCTCAAGCAATTCCACTCCCATCGGACCGATCGTCAACGAAGCTCGGTGCGGTAACGATGTGGCGTGCAGTCTTCGTTTTCGGATTTGCGCTGGTGGTGTCGTCGTGGTTTGATTGCAGTTGGCAAGGCCATCAGAATCCATGATGGTGAGGAATGTCAAAGGACGAGGATATGCGGTCAGTTGTTTCTCAAGTGAGATTCGTGGCTGGGGAGCGCATCGCGGCCCAGAAACCCTGGCTTCGCGCTCTGATGACTTCAAGCTACACCCCAGGCTCGGCAGCTTGTCCCCGTGCTGTCACTCTGGCATGTCCTGAAGCCCAAGCTGGACAAGTCGCGCATCACCGAACACGACACGTCCCTGCAGGTGCTCTGGGACAACGTGGGCCTGACAGGTTTTGCCAACCTCGCCTCCAACCGCTCCTCTGTCCCAGCCCCTGGTATGCCTTGGGAATATGCCGACGACGACACTGACGACGGCGATGAAGTCCGTGACATGGTCGACACCCCGTCGAAACCACAGCCCGGCCAACCCGCGGACCGATCACCGACATCAGCGCAATGACCGCAAGCCTCGCCCACCTGAAGTTGAGTGACAACCCAGCCTCTAAGGCCGACAAAGCCGCCGACACCGCCGAAACTACTGCAGCCATCAAGTCGCAAGCCCGACCGCTCGTCTCGCCGATTGCTTCAAACGGCATGCTTCTTCACCCCAGAGCAGAGAGAGAGCCCAAATCCCCAACACCGCTTTGGAAGAGTCTGCCGAGATGGCTGCGGTCATGTACCGGAACTTCAAAACAAAGCGGTCGAAAAGGTGCGCGTGCCCTTTCCCCAACACAGGTACCGAGACTCTTCCTTCGGACCAGTGGCAAGACGGCTTGACTGTAAGGTAGGCCTCAGAACATATGGTCCACCCAATGGCGAGTTCCCGTTAGCTCTCGATCGAGATGAGTTCTGGATTGTCGTAGCATCTTTTCGTGATCGCATGTCACCTACATAACCAGGCGAGCCTGCTGTCCCTACCGGCGGTGCTACGGACGCAGACTTTACCTTCTCGTTGTTTTAGACCTTTCAGGGTCTCCTTCGTGGAAAATCTGATGTCTCCTCATCTTGATCTCCCTCGACCTTGCCGGTAAATGCCGCATGGGGATATGCCACACAAATTCCGGCTACCGACAAGAGCCCTGTAAATCGAGCCACGCAAGAAGATGCCGATCTATTGTAGTCTGACTTCCAATCCCGATTCTCTCTCCCCAAGACGCGGCCACGAGCAATAGTTGGGGAGATTTCCCATTCTTCCCGCCGCATAGGAAGACCGATTTCCACTTTGAGGCCGCTCCGGGCTGACCGGAAGATCCGTTGAGATGCGTGATCTTCGGCGAAGGCGCGGCCCCGTGATACGGACTCCGGACGGTCAAGCTGTGATCTCTCAGGTATCTAAGACCTGGTCTATGAACTCACTGTGACGTTGCTAGATATGGGGGCGCTGAGGTCAGTCGTGCCGCTGGCCATACTTCTGGGGCCACGTCGTCACGAAAAGCCAGAGCGACGTCAAGCTCACTTCAGTTCGAAGGAGAGTATCATGAGACCCGAAGATGTACAAGAGAACAAACGGGGCATGTAGGGCGCAGTGCAAGCCGTCGTCAAAGACTGAATGAGCGCCGGCATAATGCCCTACGGTGTTCCGTCGAGGAAACAGCTTAGATGCCAGCTGGCCTCGACATGGCTCGGACTTCCTTTGCTGTATGTAAGTACAAACGTTGGGCCAGGCCGATTCGCGGCCGACCCTCGAACCTGTTGCAATCGCAACCTCGGTGCATCGTCGCTCCTGGCCGGGAGTACTCTCCGCCTAACTCCTGTCTCCCTGCAGGTTGCAGCTCTCATCTGGCTTCTTTCGCGTTTTCAGCAGGCCGTATTCCCAATGTCCGGGTGCCTTTCCTGGCAGCGTGGGCACAACGCCCAAATGTTAGGACGATTGCGAAGAGCAATTGCGTCCCCGTACCAGGACTTCCGGCCGGTCTCGGCAGTTGGATGCTGGACAAGCGCACAACTCTAGCGTGGATATGGAGGATGGGTGTCCGAACATCGCCTGTGCTAGGGCTCATCGGGCTACTCGAGGGCTGTAGAGCTCAAGGTTGAGTATCCGAAGGCCCTCCCGTCCTGCCCGCGGGTCCAAAGTCATTCCGCGAGTCACTGGGCGACAGAGTCGAGGCGGGGTCGCCTGAAGAGACAACGGCCCACCCTCCTTCATGGTTTGTAAATCGTCCTCGTTAACCAGCCCACTGGTTCCTGAAGCCGTCACGTCCCAGCTGCGGAGACCGCACCGCCGCCGCACTCGGTGAAGCCAATGGTTGTTGCCACAAACCCGCTCTCTCGGACCTAGCCGCGGTTATTGCGTCGCAACCTGGCACGGTTCGGCGGTCGCTGGGTGAACCGCAGCTGCGTAGAGCCGAAATCCCACATAGCGCGATGCTATTATCGGCATCGTCGTGGAAGTAGGAGCGAGACACGCCAACATATTGCAAAGACAGCAATGGTCTTTACCAGGTGGTGTTGCTCCCAAAAGGGCGTGGAAAAAGCGAGGAAGCGGTCAGCGTCAGTTGAGATGGTACCGACCAGGGCATTTTTCGACGCGATCGTAGGTTCGACATTCCTTCACATCGAACGAGATTCGACAAAGCTCGGCCGTTCGAGTCCTACTGTTGGCGGCGTTTCTTTGATCCCTGTTGGAGTCGGCACCGCTGGACTTGGGCAGATGCACTGAGGGACTTGGTCAGGGCTAGATATCGAAACAGAAACCGTGACTTCAACGGCGGGCAAATAGTCGTCATCGCGGGTAGGGAATTGGGGACACTGGCCGCCCGCATTCGGCAACTTCACCCGTCTTGTGCGCTGTTACTGCACCGCATCTTTGCAGGGGAGAGCCATGACCGTTGCTGTCGAAAAGGAGTTTGTCTGCTTATTCTGCCTTGGCCACGGCAGCGAGTCAGAGCAAGTATCCTGACGTCTGTTCCGCTTGCGGCCCAAAGACGGATGGTATGCTGATCGGAACATCATTGGGATGTAGTTGCTTGTCGGTGGAGGGGGGAATCATGCTAGAGTCTGGCGCTCGTATGTGCCTAGCTGGGTATGACGGATATTTTTGACAACGAGAGCAAGATATTGACACGTTGGAGACAAAGGAGAAAAGCGGGAGCGAGGAAGGAGGGCGAGGGAGGGTATGTTTGATAGCAAAAGCACGTCCTGCCAGCCACTGGTGCTGTTTCTCATAGCACGACGCTTGTCGGAAGGACACGGAAGCCGTGCGTTGCATCCCAAATGCCTCCTCCGTGCCTTGAATGTATCTCTAAATGGCTTCGTTTCACGCTCTATACTGGCATGAGAAAGTGTGGTTCATTCCGCGAAGCAGAGCATACACAAAGCGCTGGCGGTCCGCGAGGGACGGGCGAGTAACCAAACGTCCGAATCAATGGCTCAGCGGACCACCATCCCTTGGAAAGAAGCACTAGTCCAATGCATCCCGTATCAATCACCTCCTCGGCCTCTCGCCACACGCTTGCAATCTCGTGGTCCAACATTGCTTGAAGTGATGCTGGGGGTGCGTCCCTTCGTGGCTTGGGGTTGATTCGCGCTTCTGGTGCCACAACCGGTGGTCAGGTGCAGTCCAGAAGAGAGGAAACAGAGACGAGGCTGGGATCTCGGGACTTTGCCCATGGGCTGGACATCGTGGAAGCACGAAAAATCCTGGCAATCTTCCCAGCATTCAAACTTGGCGTCAAGTTCAACGCATAGACTCGGGTTGCAAATCCGAGCAGCAGTCCTCAGGTTGGCTGCAAACTCGGTGTGTATTTACCGAGGCCTGGTCGCACGCCGTCTGTCGCGTCCATCAGAAACCTCTGTTCTCCGGAAAGCTTTCAAGGTGTAGCAAATGCCGTATCGTGGACATCGCCATGGTCTTCGGATGCTGTTGACTCGGTGCGTAAGGGGCGGCTTCTCCGGACGCCGGGTGATGGCGTTGAAGAGCCCGGTGCCATTGCCAGGCGTCGGCTGTCGCGTCGTCCGTCGCGTCGTCGAAATGATCGCAGGATGCTGGCGGCTTGAATCTTGGAGCGCTGCCGTCTGCAGATAGTCAGTCAAGGGCATGCGGAAATGGGAGGGAGGGGAGGAAAGGGGGCGAAGAAACCGGCAGGGAATGGACGGCCTTTTCAAAGCCCATCGGCGGTGAATTGCGTTGGGCTTGTTCCCCCGCTGGTATGCGATCGGCCGACGGCCCACCTGGTGTTGGTAGAAGGGAAGTTTTCTTAGCTGGTAGGTGTGAGCACCCATTTTACTAAGCGAGGATGACTCAGACCCTTCTATACCTAAACGGGAATAGTCACCCTGGAAAAACCGGTTAATCCGGCTGCATCTTGCGTTGATTGAATATTAGGGGTACTTTTCAATTCATTGCATTTTCCGAAAAATGCTGAATTTGACGACCCCTAGCAACTCCTCTCTTGCCAGCTACACACGGCCAAAAATACGACACGGTTTGCCTCGATTGAGACTTATTGTTGGGCATATTGATTGTTTCTGCGTCCAGATTCGCCGACGTTACACAGCGACCGTGTATGCAAGCAGGTCAAAGGCAGCTAGCTCACCGCCCATCAGCCCCCCAGAAGTGCGACTTCACCATGCCGACGCCAAACACCGACGCCAGACATGGCTTCTTCATCTCTGGCACCCACCCACCCAGCGTCCGCCATGATAGATGCCGAGCACCCCCGTGATGGATTCAGTACCCTGCGTTTCAGCGTGGGCATTCCCAGGCCTCGCGATGGTCCTACCGCCGACGACAACAGCGTCGGTACGGACTCGGCTGCCACCGATCACGATGACCTTGAAGACCCTGAACCTGACCTCGAGTCTGATCATGCCTGTCCAGGCGCCGGCGACAACAACATCGTCTTCGCCAGCCAGCCAGTCGAGCTGTGTTTTCACCGTTCCTTCGTCCCGAGCCGCCGGCGCCCGTTGTCGCTTCACTTCACAGGCGGTAAACACCACGTCGACCAGTACGAAAAGCCTCCTCCGCTGCACACCCCAACGCCGCCGTGCTTCGTCATCGAATGCCGTGACGTCGTCCGCCTGTCACCCGCGACGCAGCCCGTTCCCTTTTCGTCATCGTCGTCGTCGTCGTCATCACCAACAACATCAACAACAACAACAACACCACCGTTGTCGGCATCGTCATCGCCATCGTCATCGCTGCCGCTGCCGCTGCCGCTGCCGCTGCCGCTGCTCTGGCTCGTCGGCCTTGTCGCCGCCGTCTCTGCTCTAATGGCTGGAAACATCTTGGTCCTATCCAACAAACCCTCCCCCGCCACGGCCACCTCTTTTATCGACGTCTATCGCCTCGCCGTCGCCAGAGGCGCCGTCCACGAAACAGCCCCCCTCAAGTTCCCCGACGAATTGTTATCCATCGCCGATGCCTGGTTCACCATCCCGAAACAGCTCGTCACCCTCGGCAAGCCCACCGCCCTCGTCGAATCTAACATTAACAACTCTGCCGAGCTCGCCACCGTTGTCGCCGACTACAGCAACGTCGCACCTCTCGAGGCCGTCCGTACCCTGGCTTACCATCTCTTCCGCGCCGTGTACCTCTCGACAAACCTGCAAGACGTCAACCGCACCTACGTCCGATCCCATCATTCATCCATCGCCCAATCAACCAGAGGAGCCGTCGGTGCTTGGAGGGACGTCGAGTATGATACTGCTCTGGTACAAGGGCGACGGCTCATGCGTCGCTTGCAATGGCTAGGAGACAGCCTTGCCGCCGTCTCGGCCCTCAACTGCAGCACGGAGCCGCTCTTCTTTCAAGTTGGCAGCAGCCCCTTTCAGCCCCGATCCATCGTTGCCCACCACCACCCAATTTTTGTTCGACGACCTCTCTCCATCGTCGACGGCGGTTTCCTCTCGGCCCGGCCAGATTCCTGCCCTGCAGCCGCCCATTTCCTGGCCACGTACAAGACAGCTCTGTCCGAGCTCGTCGACCAAAGCAAGGAGTGCGACTTCTTTCGCGCATGCAATCGCGAAGCTTCTCCCACCACAGCCGACGTCGGAACCGCTCATGCCCACCGCCACCACCCACTATGCCAGCTTCCACCGCTCGCCCATGGCGATGCAGGCATCCGCTCTTTGGTTGGCTTCCTCCAACAATGGGACCGGGTTCAGCGGGACCTTCAGCGTGGCCGGGTCAACGACGACAACGACGACGATAATGACGACAGCCTCGACGGTAATAAGCCGCCGCTCATCGTGCTAGCTCGCCAACTTACGGCGTTGGGTAGCCAACTCGACGACATTCTCGAATCCGCCGCCGCTGCCGGTGTCCCTTTCAACCTCTACGACGCCACTCGCGACGATGCCGCCGGCAGAGGCCCGGGCTGGCGTGCTTGGCTTTCCCGCCGCGCACCACCGCATGATGCACACCAGCGGCCGCAGGAGCGTCGGTTGTTCGGCTCGACAGCCCGTCGTCTGGCACACCTCCGCAACGCGCGCATTCACCCGCAAGAGGTCGCCGTTGTCACGGCAGCAGTCACGGCACGGGATGCCTGCGTGCGGCTCGAAAGACTACAGAATATCGTGGACCATCTGATCAACGGTAAGGGCTGGGTGCGAATGGCGTGGCCCAACGGCGAGGACGAGCAGCCCGTCATGACGCACTGCCTGCTCGGTAATCCCGACGCACTGGCAGCCTCGGCCGAGGCGCACCGTCTCCGACTGTCCGCAGAAAACGAACAGCTCACCAGAGTCTTGCGGCGGATCCTCGACGCCGAAGCGGAGCAACAGGCGCTGCAGGACGCAGACAACGCCGTTCAGGAGGTCCACGACGAGTCTGGCGATGATCACGACTGGGTGACGGCCGATTTTGCAGAGCAGGAAAGACTGTTTGAAGAGAGGCTTCGTGAGAAGTGGCGAGCATGACTACGATGACGACCTGACATGGCGGCTCCCGAAGACTCCCTCCACTGCCCCCGATAGCAGCTGGGCCACCATACCTTCCCGATGCCAACGCCGGCGTCGGGGATCGCCGTCTCTCTGCGCCTCCTGCTCCTCGCGCTCGTCCACCAACCGCCACAACTGCCGCTGAGTCTCTCCGAGCTGCGCCGTTGCCGCCGCCGTCGCGCCGCCCGAAGTGTCGAAGCCTGCTGCGAGGCCTTCGAGGCGGATTCGAGCGATGCCCGCAATCAAAGCGTGTCTCAATTCCAACGTGACGTCCACAGCCCTTTCCGCTGTCCGACCATTGTCGCCGACACCGATGCCATCATTATCATCACCGCCGAGGGGCGGCACGTCCTGGTCCGCCGATGCCGGCACGGCTGCCTCTCGTTCCTGGGGCGCAGCGTTATCTGCAAGGATGCTTCTGCTGCTGCTGCTGCTGCCGCTGCCGCCGCTGCTGCTGCTGTCGCTGTCGCTCTCGCCGTCATGTTCATAGAGAGCGACAACAACAACAGTCTCATCGCCTCTGCCTCCGCCGCCGCTGCTGCTCGCCAACCCCTCCGCCTCACGCTCTGCACGCACCTCGTCTGCCCGCCTCATGTATTCTCTCCGCAGAGCCTTGGGCCACTCCCAGATCTCTATCGTCTTGTCGTCGCTCAGTCGTGTCTTGAACTGCGGCTTCATCTTGGGACGACAACGCACACGCGAGCGCCCTTACGATGCGTCGCTTCACTGGCTTCCAGTAACTGTCTTCCTCGGACTTATCGAAGCCGAGAGTCCGTGCCAAGTCGATCAAGTCTGACTCCTTCATGTCGCCGATGTCGTCCGCGCTCGTGATGTAGTGTTGGGCGAGGTAGCCGTGCATCAGCGCATGGTCGTCGTTGTCCCAAAGGAGCCTGATACTCGTGTTCACCGTAATCTGGTCCAGATACCGGGATTTAAACTTGCGATCGGCGTCGTTTCTTCCTTTCCTGGGTCCAAAGCCATGAGCCTTGGGCTCCGTTAGCACCGTACGGGAACATTTTTCTCCGCTTGCGCTCTGACACGAAACCATAATTACACTTGCGGTCTTGTTGTTTGGCATCTCACGATTGACTGACTCCCTTGCCGCGGAGTCTCTGATGATCAACGCTCACTTGGCCGAGGCCGGGCAATCTACCTCTAGTGTCTTCGGGTTGTCGGAGAGGGGCTTTTGTAACCAGAGGCCCTCGTTGGCAGCCGCCAAACCGCGGTCAGCTCCGTTTGCCCCCCCCTCCCCTGCTCTATATGTCTCAGTCGCGAGACGTATCTTCGCTTCCGCATCCTACTGTGTTTTTGTTTGCAACATCCCCACGCGGTGTGCCTTGGCTATCTCGCATTCTTCCCTTCTCCACCCAGGATAATCCTCACGAGACGCATCATGATCAAGCTCCGCTTCCTCGACGAACGACCATGGACAACATGCCTCCCCTCTCGCCCCGGGCGGAACGGGTCATCGAAGAGGTCTCCTCGTATGGATCAAGCTGGGAAACTTTGCCCCCTGAGCTTCAGCTGGAGTATGTCGACGTGACCCGTCGCTACCCCAGCCTCAACACCGATGCCAGGTCCCAAGTCACGGACCTGAGTGACCTCTCCGCGCTGCCTTCCACCCCGGGCCGCCTGCCCATGGCAGCCTTGGAGAAGAAATATCAGGAGACGCACCATCTTGTGCCTACAAGTATACCCGTCCCTGCCCTCTGGCTCTGCCGAATACTCACTCATCACAGGTCTCTACGACCACAATTACCAAGACCGGCGTCCCAGCGGCATTCTCTCTCCCCCGCGCGACGAGCCCCGCTGGCACCCTTCACCGTTCACGAACCGCTATCGCCCACCCAACAACCTCCCCTTCCCACCGGTCACTGCGCTGTCGCCTGCGGGAACGATTCCCAGACCCAGCGTGTTCCCTCCGCGACGCAGTCCGACGGCTCATCGTCCCGCCGGAGAGTATCCCGCCTCGATACCGGGAGGATACCCCGCGTCACTTCCGCACACGCCGACAGGGAACCCCCGAAGAGGGGGCAGCCGATATATCACCAACCTCGACGGCACCCCGCTGGCCGCATCCGCAGACGCCCTCGAGGAGACGCACCGCCGCCAGCTCCAGATCGAGCACGACGCCGAGCGGGTCACGCGCGAGTGGAAAGCGGCTCTCTGTCGAGCCGTCGACCTCGAGGCGGAGCTACGCCGCCTGGAAATGGACAAGCGAGCTGTTGACGCTGAGGCGAGACGACTGGCCGAGGCCCGGCAGCAGCAGCCTCAGGCGGCCACGACGACAATGGAAGACGGGATAGTGGGAAAGGTGGTGGGCCGACACATGGATACGAGCCAGGAACAGGATGCCGATGCCGGTGCCGGTGCGCCTGCCGAGGGACCCGAGAGGAGGAAGAAGAAGAAGGCGAGGAAGAGCAGGGCCGTGAAGGCTGCTGAGGTTCTGGAGGCTGCCGAGGCTGCCCTTGCCGCCGCCCGGAGAGAGTTTGAGACGGCGAGAAATGCGGGCAATGGGCCGTCGCCGTCGGCGTTGGTGTGAACTCGGACGTATGGGTAGCACAAGTCAGTAGATTCCCGTTTGCCTGTGTGATGTGTTGATTATGTGTGTATTGTGGCCATAGTCCACCGCACCCCATGGAGATGCAAAACGCACATTCGCATGTCAAGTCCGGGCGCTGTACAATTTCCTAGTGTGCCTCGCCCACTCCTCGAGCATCCCCTTCAACCTGCCCTCAATCTCGAAGGGGGAGATATCCTGCGCCTTGGTCAAGGCCATTATCCGCCCTATCTCGGTGCACTCCTCGGCCAGCCATTCGCGATCACGCTCAACCATGTCGAACCTCGCCCGCCACCATTTCCTCGCAAAGTGCTCCGTTTGGCACGCTACGTGGCTGACGTGCCCCGTGTCGGTGAGCGCCTCGATGTACGCATCGTGGCCAGACACGTCGGCGCGCGGCTCGTCTGCAAGTTGCCAGTGTTAGTAGCAAAGTCGTCGGACCGGGGGAGAGGAAGGCCACTCGCCTCCTGTTGTGACTTGCAACGTGCCAAGCTCGGTGTCGACCTCGGTCGCTATGAGGCAATGCTGCGCGGCCATGGCTCTCAAGTGCCTGTCAACCGGCCATGCGCTCATCGTTGCGCCAATAGTTTCCCTATACCGGAGCGCCCTTGTCAGCATGTCCTCAAGCACAACCACACGCCGCTGCACCGTCCGCCAGGGCTCCGGTACGAGGTCGTATCCAGTCGTCCAGCGCAGCGTCCAGAAGATGAGCATCTAGCAAGCATCAGCCGTGACCTCTGGGTAAAAACACACTGCTCTCAAACCGACCTTGGTGTGGCCGACAAGCCCTTGCTGCGCGTCCACGACCTGCTGGATCGGGAACCGCGTAAGGTCCGATTCTAGGCGGTACACCTTACGCATTTCTCTCCGCAGCTCCCGCTGCAGGTCGTCGTGTACGAAGGCACTGTGCCTCGGCAGCGCGTTTGCGATTGAGATAGCGTGGAGCAGTGGACTCTCGTCGTCGTCGTCGTCGTCGCCGCCGCCGCTGGGCCGGACGGAGCCGATCTCCTCCAGAGCACGAGCGACGCTCTCGACGAACGACTGCGCCATCTCGAGTGTCCCGAGGCGCTGCGTGCTGCGGTAGATCTCGAGGGCGGCATAGCCCACAGCCTTGGCGCCCTGGATGCCCTCTCCCACCACGATCAGCTCCGCGGCGGCGCCGGTGTTGTCCGGAGACGGGGCCTGGGGCGCCGCCGCGTCAGCGGGGTCTTTCGATGACAGGCAGGAATGCCAGGCTTGAGAGAACGGCCATGGGAGTGAGGATCTCATGGAGGAGACGGCGGTGTTGGTGAGGCTCAAGAGATGAAAGAGACCTGCTGCGCCGATGAGGATGGCGAGGAGGAGGGCGGCGAGGGTCAGGCAGTACGGGGCAGAAAGACGAAGCAAGATGCGGATGGACGCCCTGATGCCGTCCACGACAAAGGAAACTGTGGTGCTCAAAAGTAAAACGACGTTCTTGGCGCACGTGGTGGTTGTACTGGACGTCGCCGACTGCCCTCGTGTCGTATCATTTTCAAGATGATCGGAGTTCTTGCTCGGACGGTGTTCTCTGGGAAAGCCCGGGCTGCCGAAAATATTGACGACGTTACGCGTGCTCGTCATGAACGTGTTGTTGTTTGTCGGGTGGTGATTGCTCCCCTCGTCGGCGATGGCGCTGCCGGGGTGCGCGTCTGGGCGAGGGCCATCACGGCTGGTAGGGGCATGGAAAACCGCGAGGGGCATGCGTCTGGCGGGTGGACGAGGGCCTTCCCGAGTTTCAACGAGGATCTGGTTGACCTGGCTTTTCTGCAGGGAGCGTCAGAGCAATCAGAGGTCTGCCGGAATGTTCACGAAGTTGACGCACTCTTTCGCGGATCTGTCTTGCAGATCCGTCCGTCGTTCCGCGATACCTCGCTCAGCACCACAACTGCAAACGGCCCAGAGACAGAGAGCAGCGAGACATCACATCCACGTCAAAGCACATCCCGTCGTCCCGCATCACCCGGCGGCCTCCAATGTCTTGGACGTCCAGGACCCCCCGTCTTTCCCGGCTGATTGCCTTGGCAGTACTAGGCCTGCTCCTCGTCAAGCTCCTGGCACTGGCACTAGCACCATCGCAGACGGGCGAAAACGTCATCTCCGCCACCATCACCGAACCGCCTAATGATACGAAAGACCCGTTGAGGATGATCTGCCGCACGACCCGGCGAGTAAGCCAGTACCCCTCCATCCGTAGTGCAGGCATATCCCACTGGCCCACACTCCTGGAAGTCCTGGGCCTGGACACAGCACCGCCCTATTTCCAACACATTACGAAGCCAAGGCTGGAGGGGCCTGGGGCAAACGCGGACGCCGAGGACAGGGAGGCTGTGATGGCGGCGTGGGCTGCGACCTTTGCACCCGGCTCGTCGTCGAGAAGGTGGCGCGGAAGGGACGACGCAGAGCCGCGAGAGGAGGGAGACGGCGCCGCGGCGTGGGAGCACGACGATGCCGCCTGGGACGCCATCGTCACCGCGGTCGCCGGCACGCTGCTCGACGACGCGGCGAGGGCCTTCTATCTCAAGCACGTCCTTCCGTCCGGCAGCGGTCGCGCGGCAACGGCGGGAGCGGGAGCAGAAGCGCAATTAAGGGGCAAGCGGAAGGCCGTGATGGAAAGGCTCGTGCGTACGTGTCGCGAGAAAGGCGAGTGGCCGGGCAACTAAGGAAACACGGGGCGCACCGCAGTCGGTTGCTCGCTCGGCTGGTCCGTCGAGGTAATCGATGGGTGAAATACTGAACAAGATTGTAAGGTCTCGTCCTAGCTTAGTATCCCATCGTCAGCATTATCCACTCAAGCATGATCAACCAGAACCAGGACCGGACGCACAAAAGAACCCATCAGCCAGGCTTCATGCTGGACACGAGAGCCTCGTCGTCGAGCCGGACGAACATCTCCTTAACGCCATCCAAGCCTGACATGGTCACAGGAGGAGGAGGAGGTACCGCAACGCCGGCCGGCACCTTCGAGCCAAAAAGGGCCGTGAGCGCCCCGTCGAGTGAGTTTTCCGGACCCCGAGGACGTTCCCTCTCACAACCCTACCTCTGATCAAGGTTGACGGCGCTGATGCTGGATCGTCGCAGATACCATGGACGAGTTCGTCACCGCCCAGGCAAACGAGACAAAGAGAGGCCTGCGCGGGCTGCGTGCGAGACAGACTCTCCGGTTCCTCGACGCGGAGCACGGCGGAGGAGACGGCGACGACTGGATGGCCGCCATCCACGAGAAAGTCAAAGAGATGGACCGGGGCCGCATCGATCGTCTGGCGGACGACGGACGCGAGGTCGTGGGAGAGGAAAAGTGGCCGGACAGCTGGAACAAGAACAAGGGCCAGTATCTGAAGACTTTCCTTCAGAAGGACCTCAAGCGGTGGATCATCGACAGCGAAAAGGCGGATGAACGGGGAGAGGAGACGCCGCGTGAAAACCTCCGTGCCGGGAAAGACAAGGCCGACATGGAGTCCGGGTCCGGGCCGGAGTCGGGCCTTGCTCCCCCATCCACGACGCCGATCGGTCCCCCGGAACGCGATCAAGGCAAAGAAGTTAATCCGGGCCGGCGGACAGCGGACGAGCAGGGCGAAGACGGCGACTGGCAGGCGAGCGTTGGCCGGATTGATGCGCGACTGGCTGCACTGGGGCTGGGAGGTGATGGAGGAACGGCCGCCGCTCAGTTGGCAGAGCAGGGGCAGACCCCGGCGTCACGGCCCATGTGCCCTCCAGACATTTGGTGGGAATGGTATCGCGCTGGACACGCCCAACGGCGCGCCGACGACAAACGCCGCGGCGGTGAGCACTGATCCAGGTGTTGTTGTTCCTGATGTAAAACACTGCCGACAAGTCAGTCATACCTATTTCACATCTATCCCCCAGAACACATTGTCACCGCCTCGGGTCTCGGCATTGGATGCAGCCCCCCGCCAGTCTGCGAACATGTTCGGCGGTAAAGCACTCTCGTTGTCACAGTCCTCCCGTTCTGCGAAGAGGTGCGCCTGGCTGCTGGCTGCTGGCTGCTCTTCTCGCGCGGTATTCCCGTAGTGTTGCCTCCCTGCCCGGACACGATGTGCATGATGAAGATGCGTGTCACACCGCAGAATGGCCACGCCGTCTACGGCTATTCCAAATGGCGTTCACTCCGAGAGTAACGGATGAAAAGGTATCTGCCACCCCCTCTACGCTTCGTCCTACACAACGCGCTGACTCGCCGTCTCCCCAGCACTTCAACGGCATCCCTCTGCGCGGCCACAGCATGCGCCGACTCAAGTACCACACGCACCACCGCATCATGATCAGCCAGCACATCGTCCGCATCGTCCCCCGCCTGACCCACCTATACCGTGACGATCTGCTTGCTGCGTTTGGCTGCGTTGGGCCCCTCCGCGAGAAGTACACCCACGGCCTCATCGAGGATGCTGTCCGCCGCCGCGCCACGGCCCTCCAGCAGCCGCCGTATACTCCGAGCCCCGAGCTGCCCCGGAGCCGCCCCCGGGCGGGCACGACGACGACGCCGATTGCATCCGGGTGTCTGTGTCCCTTCCCCTATCTTCTCCGGACAGATGACGGACTGACCGGCCGACGTGTGTTTGATGCCGGATATCCCGACTGGGTCCAGAAGTGGCTGCTGCCCGGCTGCCCGGGCGACGACTCGCCTCCGGTGATGATTTACAAATGGTAAGAGTCACAAGTGGCCAGCGTTCGCGTGTTTCTCTTCGTTTCAAAACCAGAAACCCGTCCAACTGTGGTTTAAGTCTCATCTCGGCCCCTATCATCCTGCATCAGACCCAATCTCCAGCCGGAGGGTTTGGTATTTTTACTCATTCTCCAGAACATTAAACTTTGAGGGCTGGCTTCTTTCTGTTTTGCCCAAGCGCGAGCACGCGTCACGCGGGGTATATGCGGCCGGCATCTTAGATCGAAAGCTCAGGCTGCTTAGTAGGCTTTGGACTATGGTCGCTGTCGTAGTCTTCGTGGTCAGAAGAGCAGCTCTCCGGTGACTTTGAATCTGGCATGTCAAGGGATCAGAGATGGCAAAAGCGTGGGATAGGCAGAGTTTGAAGGAGTACGGGCTTCTTTCGCGAGGCTACGGGCAAATGCCTTGAGAGGTTCGCGTCGTGTTTTGGCTGCTACGCAATCGCTCGAAAGGTCGGGCCATGGCCTCGTTTGTTCTGAGGGATATTGTCGGCTGTCTCGTCGGGCGATTGATGGCCGTTTTTGGCTTTTTGATGGGCGCCCAAAAGCTGAAACAGAAGGCGATATGGATTCGGCTAGACTTGTCAGTGACCATCTGCAAGACAAGCTGCCGTGATAGCCCCCACTAGGTGATCATATTTCCCATCGAAAGGGTGAGGACTCTACCAAACACCAATTCCAGGCCGCGAGATACCAGGCATAATGAACGGGATAATGTGAGCAGGCCTAAGAGACTTAGAATCACCAGCGGTAAGACAGACCAGAGATTCACAGCCCTGATGATGTTAAGATGAATTTGAATGGCCCAGCGCGTGAACCAAATGGTAATGACCGATGTATTTGCGGCTGGTTTGTAGTGTTTTTCTTGTTGTGAAACTACAACGGGACATTGCGATAATGACAAGCTAGAGTTTCCCAGCATTTTCACATTGTTCTCCTCTTTGTCTCCGGCATTGACGCATCACGCGCCTGGCTTTAAAACAAGCTTCTACAAGATAGGGGCGGGGGGTTATAGGCTGGTGTAAGAACTAGTATGGCTAGCATAATGTCTTTTCCTGGTGTATCCTTTCTTAGGAGCTTCACCGTCAGTGCGTCAACTTGAACACATTGTGAAAGACACTGGAAGGACGCCGGCAACCAGCAACAAAGCCGTTTCACACCCAAATCTGTTGCCTGGTATGCCAGAAAGCACTTACACGGGGCTGATTTGGTCTAAATGGGAAGGCATTCCATCTCTTGAATGAAGAAGGGATTGTTAAGTCGCTGTGGAACGCACCGTGCATCTCCATTGCTGTTCAGTTGGTCGAGTGCCTTCAGGGCGTCTGCAGTGGTCTTTTCGGACAGATGTTGCTGGCTTCATGTCAAGCTTCCTGATCTGGCCAGCCCACCTGACCTCTGCTGCACGCCAAAATAATGGCGTCACATGGAGACGATAACGTTAGCATGACATGTCTCACCCACTGCCGCCCGAAAGAAGGACCTTCGGAGCCGATTGCTTTGGAGAACCCGCATTATGTAATAAACAGAACTTTGGGACCATCTGCCTGGACAATGGCCTGTCTGTTGTCCACCTCAGCCCCCTGCTTCCATTGGTGACTTGAGCCTGGGCTGTAATTTGTTTGCTCTCACCCCACGCCTTTCCTCGTCCGTCACCATTTTGGGATGTTGTCAAAAGACACCCACAGCGGCCATCATGACCACCGTCCACCTCTGACATGCGTCCACTGCTGTCGTCACCGCTGCAATCCCCGTCCGCAGACCTCAACCTATCGAAGCCTGACCTTTCCTGCGTAGGCCACCTCTCGTGTTGGGAAATTTGGTCCTGGTATCTCGCATCTCGTATTGAAGTTTCCTGATACAGCAAGCAAGTCATCTTTCGCTTCGACCAAGTCTCCATCCCCGTGGCATGCCAGGAAGGTGGCTGCTGGCTGGACTTGTTCGAATGTGTGTTCTTGGTTGCTGCCAAACACTGGATACAACGAGACTTGTTTGTACCTTTGCGCCTTCCTAGGCGGATATGGTGGAGGTCCATCACATGTGACGTGAGTTTCGGTGGAGGCCCCAGTTCGGAATCGACTCCGCAGCTCCGGCAGCGGTCCCATGCGATGCCGGCTCTTTCCTGCCAGTGGGTCGTGCCGCCCCGGCGACCGGGCGGGGGCCCACCGAGGCGGCAGCCGCCCTGTTTGCGCGCTGGAAATGAGCAGCTGAAAGCGAAAACCGGCCAGGGCAACAATTTCAGCAAGCATGCGAACAAGCAGCCGGGAGTCTTGGCTGCACTGCGAGAATCAGCGACTTTTCTTCGCACTGCGATCCTCTACAAGAGAAGGGCTGGATGAGGTTTTGGTAGTGCTCGCGGAGGTTCGAAGCAGTCAGACGTTGGTTCCTGCCAGTAAGGGATGGAATGACGCAATGTCTCGAAATGGCTGTGTACGTACCTTGGCCAACCAGGCGACCTTGCTGAAGTATTACCTAAGACACCTGCCTAGGTACCTCTACCTACTTAGGTACTTGGACTTGCGAGGTGAATAGAGATAAGCGAGAGATAAGCGAACACAACGAACCTGGAGGGATAAGCGACCTACCTTATCTGCGAAACTTCCCCGCCCACCTGCCGTGTCCAGTACTTACCTGGTAGGTACCTAGGCCGCAGCTTCGACCTCCTCCGAACATTCCATCCAAGCCATCTTCACCACCGAATGACACAACGGCATAACGTATACCATCAAAGCCTCCAAGTCAAGCATCCGCGACACGAGTAGCAACCTCGCACCTTCCAGACATGTGCAGCTCATCTCCCATGACAATGAGGATGGTAGTTCGACTTCTTCACTGTGTCGTAGATCCCATCACGGGCCCGACCTTGGCTACGCAAGCTCCGAAGCTCTTCTCCCGACGCTCCTCTCCCGACGCTCCTCTAGTCTCGGTCGGCTTCAAAGCAGCCCGTTTGCCACCCAGAGACACATCATCACGAGCGCCTATGCCGCCTCAGCCATCCGGCTTACTAGCATCATGTCCGTTCGGCCTCGAGCCCTGTTGGAAGCATCCTCAGGTGCTGCTCCAGTACACCTAGGTTGCCTGTGATCACGCGCTGCTCTCTGAATTGAAGGCAAGTATTTCCTTTGAGAAGAGTTGAATGGGTTTAACGATCGTTCAGGAAAATTATTTGACTATCGACCTTGCAGGCTTGGTCTTGCTGCAAATACGCCATTCGATCGAGTCTTGTTACACTTTTTCCCGGGCCTGAACTCCTCCCTATGTTCGATATCCCGTCTTTTCTTGCCACTCTGCGGTCGCACACGACAATCGCCATCGCCGACTTGGTCCGTTCTACTCCTGCCTTCGGCTTTTCCGCCGATTCCCAAACCTCCTACGAGAGCCCAGGAAACTGTCGTTCAGGCCGTCGCTGCGATGGGCAGCGCGCATCAGGCGGACCGAAGCTTAGGTAGTCACCGACAGAGCTTCCCCTGACCAAAGAGCTCAACACAACCACGGTAAACCTAACCAAATTCACGTTTCTTTCAGACTCCTTCTTGCTAAGCAATCCGCCATCTACAGACCCAGCGAGCGGCCACCGGCTTCTACCTCCCACCTAATCTCCGACCTATTCGAATAGGTCTCTAGATTAGCGAGCGATAACGTCGACCATGGAGACACCCTAGAGCTAATACCCCGAGCTAGGATTGTTGCGAGTCGCCCTTCGACGATGTCAGCATAGTAGTCGCGGCAGTCATGGCTTCGTTGACGACCTGAATGATCGCCACCCAGTCCACAAGTGTCAAGACGAGTCTCGCAACGCGGCACAAGGCGAAAGCAGATGGGAGACCGACAAGGCCGCAACATCCATTCGCCGAGCCTCACTCCTTCCTCCTTTCCAAGCCAACAAAGACTCCAACGGTCTACCGAGCAGAGCCGCATGCTCCTTGGATGACACACGGTGGGAAGTCTGATAACACCGCGTGCCCGAAAGCTTCTAGGGGAGCCAAGAAGTCATGGGGGTGGCACACCTATTCGGCGGGCCTTGGAGAAAGTAGCTCTTCCTGCATGGGATCGATGGTTTGTTTCCTCCTAAAAATCAAAGCAGGTGCCACAATTGCGCGATCTATTTCGGTTGGCCAGCTTGTTGACTTGAACACATCCCTCGCTTTTGGCATGCTCTGCCTCTTCAACTTGCACAAATGATCCTTTCCTCTCGCAATTTCCTCCTTCCACCCTGAACGGCATCCTGGCTGGATCGAGACCCCAGTTGTCACATTCTCATGTTGCTGCGTCTCATCCGACAGCCTGAAGTGACGCAATGGCAATGTACAAGTGTTTTGTCAATCTACCCACCCGTTGATCAACATCTAGCAAGAAGACTCCAAAAGCAGCCGCTTGCGCCCAGTCTGGCCTTGGTATTGGGAGTCGAATGTGCAGCCAGTGCTACACGCCCAAGTTCCGCTGATTTACAGCTAGGAACGGACATTAGCGTCGGCTTGCGAGGGGCAATTTCCAGAATGCATCTTAGTCTCAACTGCTATGACGCCAGCGCCAGCGCTTGGTCTGTCCGGCACATCTCGTGACTTGAATCTATCACAAGTACACAGCAAAGACCGTTGGATACCTATACAGCGCAATCTTTCCCACCGTTCAAGTCTTGATTCGCACTACTGACTGACGTGGTTGACGGAGGGCAAATAGAAGAAGGCTATGGCTGGTTCCTCGAGAGCGCTGAGTTGCTCATCAGACGGCGCTTCCGGGACACTTGGTCACCACTGATTGGAATTGATCGTCGGAAAGTTCCGGCTCTCTGGCTGCGTCACCTCCACTACCTTGTCTACCGCACAGTGATTACTCGAGGGGTCACGCGCGAGGTACCTCGACGCCTTTCTCAATGAATTCAACCACCATGGGGACACACTAACCGTGTTTCCGTCACAATCTAGAATCGCTCAAGACGCTTTGCCCTAAAATTGCATCGAAAGACTAACACGACGACAGGCCGAAAGACACTAACACCACTCAGCCCCTCTCCCATCGGAACAGAGTCCCGAGTGAACCACGCTCTCCCCCCGCTGACTTATTCCGTCGGCTAAGTGGCCGCCCGCATCCCCCCCCCCCCTATTTTCTTGGCCCTTAGCTGAGCCTGCTGTTGCGTGAAATACAGAAGCCGCCGCTCGCCAGGTCTCCATCAGACGCATTCGCCGATGGGGTCTTCTACACATTCGGGGCGTCGTGTATGGCTTCTCTGCGTTTCCAGCCGAAACTCTGTTCAATCCAAGACAAGTAGGCGGTCACATGTTGGGCGACGACGGTTATCATCGTGGAGAACATTCAATTGCACAAAACCGGAAGTCTTCCTCCACACTCCTCTGTCTCTCCATCGGCGGTGAATTAATGCTCCTACTCGCAAGAGTCCTGTTGGTCTTTGCTGCCTTGGACAGAGGACAGATGAACAACTTTGGCGGCGCGATGATTGAAGACTTCATGAACTGACACGGCCCCGCATCATCCAAAGCCTTCTTTAGACGAAACGCAGAAACTGTCTTCTTTTGGGCGAGGACTAAAAGTTTCTTCATGAGTTTCTGGGCATGGTGTCCCAGCCGCAAGAGCAGCCGGCGCCCTCGGAATCCGCAGTCCACCGAAGCCTGTGACGCCTCTCCGAAAACATCCTAGGATTGATATCATATTGAAACATGTGCCCATGACCTCTTTATCTGCATTTGAATACTCGGGTCGTCCATCCTGGTCTTCTGCCACTAATTTCTCATCGCCCCATTCTAGAGCCTCGTAGGCTTCGGTGCCACGACGTGATCTCCAAACGGCGCTCTGTTAGTTGGCGTATCACAAAGAATACCAACAACTCTAGAAAGAGGTCACTTGAAGAACCGTTATTGCTGCTGTTACAGCTTCGGAAAGGGACCTTTCCGAGTTGGCCATTGTCTCCACAGTCCACCGGAACACTGCGCCCATGCTGCGCATGTCATCTCGTCGCAACAATGGCATTTTAAGCTCACGCAGGCAAATATCTAGACACAACTCTACCGAGTCATGCCAGATGATCACCGCCAGCATGGCTAGCACTCAAAGCCCGTCGTCTTACCGCCGCTACAAGGCTGCCACCGAGGTCGCCGTTAGCTGGCTCATGGCCGAAGTCAAGCAACTGGGTGCGGTCGACAGAGAGCCGTCTACTGTCATCGACCTGCTGAACTGCGCCAAAAGATGCCGTGCGGCAGGCACCCAGTTACCTCCACCAGTGCAGCATGCACTCAAGTCCGCGATCACCCTGCGCCGCGCATGCTCGGAATGGTTTCTTAGGCGCGGCACCGGCAGTAGCCTCACTAGAAGCGCTCACAATTTCCTCACATCAGCTTTCGAGCGGATCCTGGCGGAGCCGCACCGGCTGGCCTCAGAAGATACGACACGCCCGAATACCCGATCCCCGTACCCTCCCGATCCCGCACCAGCGGCCCCCCCGCCGAGGGTTGGCGGCGAGCTTCACTAAAATGCCGACAACGGTGACGGCGACAGCGATCGTGGGCCCATGGCGGCGGTATGCGACCGGCAAAACGGACATCATCTTGGCGCAACGCATGTCGCACTGAAAAGCATCGCGGGTCTTAAGAAGATTTCACCGCCGAAAACCCTAGTCTTGAATTCATTGGCATGATGATATTGTGCTTCCTCGCCTTGGGAGAGTCGACTTTGATGCAGGTTCAGCGCGACGGACAGCTTACGGCGAGGGCAGGCCTTTCTGGACACGGAATGCGGGACAAAAACAATGAGAATATGGATGATGCGCACGTGCAAAAACGGCCGTGGAAGGTCCTCCGCCTCGGCCCTTTCAGCTTTGCCAAGCTCATCGGTCGCCTCC
Organism: Colletotrichum tropicicola; assembly: GCA_025962755.1. Taxonomy (NCBI): domain Eukaryota; kingdom Fungi; phylum Ascomycota; class Sordariomycetes; order Glomerellales; family Glomerellaceae; genus Colletotrichum; species Colletotrichum tropicicola. The sequence continues at coordinate 48,884 of JAOWMA010000302.1, forward strand.
AACGCGAACTTCGGGGTTTCCTCGATGCCATGCGTCTCGAACCCAAAACCCGACCCCTACATCGCGCGCTCAAGATGAGGCACAAACACCTCCATGTCATCAGGCCCAACCTTCGCGCCAGCTTGGTAGCAGCGGCCGCCTGTATTACTTTCTAGGCACTCCAAAGTCTCTGCAAGCCGAGCTTGACGGGCTCCCGATCTGGCCCCTAAGTCTAGTCTGTCACGGAAATCACAGGCGTATCCCCAATGTGGTCTAGCTGGCCTACACGAGGGACCAGAAATCGCGTACTATCGTGTACCAGCATCACCAGCGAGAACGCGCACCTGACCCCAAGCCTCTGGCCCTTTCCCGGTCATGTCGTATCGGACGTCTTGCAAGTACTTGGCATCAACATTCAGGGCCGCGACTGGTTCTTCGTCGCAACGTTTCCCAGCAAGAAGACTGTTCTTCTTACGCGGATGTCCGTCGGGAGGACCAAGAGAAAGTTCGGCATTGACAATATTATGGTCGCCCCGTAGCATATGAAGAGCTGGCGCGGGATTGTCTTCGGGCCGGCATTGAAGGCGAAGCTGGTGATTGTGTGACTGCGTGAAAGCGTTCGCATCCAACACCACTTCCAGTGTGCGTATTGTGGACGGATATCAAGGGTTGTTCCGAAGGACCATGTATCATCCCCGGCATCTTCCGCCTTTAAATTGTTTCTATGAAGCAACTTGCCTCAGATGATCATGAACATGCTTCAAGGGGCGTAATGCAACATGTCGAACTTGGGGACGAAGACGTATGTACGGCAAATGCATGCATGAGGAGTGCACTGGAAAGGACGAGTGAAAGAGACTTGCGAACAATGAGATTTTCTTGCGACATCTCCTTTCATTCCCGCTGACTCTTCAGACCGAACCTCTCGGCATCTGACGGGTCAGGCCTGTCACCATCAAAGTCCCGGCAGCCGATCATGTCTCTGGGTTTGGCCGGGGAGCCTCGACTCTCGCGGCGGCGAAGGTTTTCTAACCGTTGAGACACACCTCTAAACGACAGTCTACTAGCGGCCAGCACTTGTCCCGTCCGACACAAACGAAAGACAATGCGGCCAGGGTTGATTGATAAATTCTCTACAAGACAAGGGCCAAGATTGTTAAGCCCCTGGCATCCTCAACCTCTCCTGGCATCCCGACTACCACTTTCCAATCTCTTGCGCACCAGGTCGCACTTATTGGAAAATGCCGAAGTATATGCTGGAGGCGTTTTTCTTGCTTCAATGGCGACCGACGGCCCATGAGCGTGAAGTGCAGTTTTCATCTTCGCCAGATGTCTTGCCAGATGTTACGCGACATGTCAAGTCTTGTTGAATAGACTCAGCTTCCGGGGAGCGGATGGGGGAAGAGGGCAGAGACATTATCGAACAGAATCGTCGTCCGATGGCAAAGACTGAGATGGAATATGGCCCCGGCTGGATTCGAATGATGTGGATGGTCTCCTGGGTGTGGCGTCGGGCTTCACATCTGCCGTGATTGGAACGACATGGCGGAAACCGAGACGGATCAATGATGTGGAAATCGGCGAAGCGAAGGCGGCACAATCATTTGAATATGAACAAAAACACCACTTGTCTTTCTTTCCCACCACTCCCGGGTGCGCTGTAGTTTTCTAGGCGTCTCTGTCTCTGGTGCTGCGGTCATCATGTTGCTCATTAAGCAACTCGATTACCAGCCGCTATTGTGCTATCTGTCGACTTCACCAACTGGAAGCTGATGTTGACACTCCCAAGGAAACTCAAGGATTCCAGGCAGATTTCCGGAATTAGCATCTTACTGTCTGGTGAGTGAGATGGGGCCTCGAGCGTGTGTCTTTTTGGTGAATCGCCCCCTTGAGATCGGCTCGGCCCTTGCACCAGCGATTTCCGGATTGAGGCCAGTTGGCAGACTGCAGATCGTGCGTTCCCGGGGTGCCGGGCCAGCCAAACGGCTATGGTTGTTTGCAAAGCAATACGCGGCTTGTTCCTTGAAGGACATGACAAATGTACCAGATTGGTGCGATAATCGCCCAAACTCGAGAAAGTCCGAAGTAACGAATCTAGACAACTCAGTCCTCCAGTACATCCATAGCTGCTACCCTCGTGATGGCGAACGTGGTATTATTATGGGAGTGGGAGTACTTTTGTACCCCAAGGCCATCTCGACAGACCAGTATTGAGGCATGTTGTGAGGTCGGCGAGTTGGGAGAGGCCGAGGGCAGGATTTGCGCGATGAAACTATTTGTGGAGGCAGTAACCCTGAGATTTTGGGGATCAGCTGCGATATTGGAACGTGGATATCAGTGAAGTCATATTTGGCACAAGCACTCTTGCAGGCCAAGGTATCGGGAGAGCTGGCTAAAAAGAGTCGCCACGAATCTGTACATGCCACCCAAAGTTCCTACTTCAGACAGGGCCTAGTTGGCCTGATGGTTGAAAGCCGGCGGTTTTCCGGCGACATCTGGGAATGGAGCACCGCGGCATTCGAACGCAGGCGTGATCACGTCACTTGAACGTCAAGGAATCAAAGCCATTTTCACTGCGCGACATGTCAGTAACTTTTTCGATGCACTAAATTATTGAATCCGCGGCCGCTTCCTTTCGTTACGACACTGACGGACGGCTGGAAGGGGGGAGGGCAATACCTGAGCTGTGGTCGGCGGACTGACGAGGCAGAGTCAGCCAAAGTCATGAAGAATAGCCAAGGTATTGAGAATAGCACGAGCGATACTTAGCGAGGCGTTGATGGTTGTCTGCTTCGGAGATGGCCATGCGTTCTTTCGGGATGCTCCGGTTCTTCGCGTTTTTATGCAGACGGCAACCGGAGGGGAAGAATGAATTGACCGACCAGTGAAATCAACAAGCTACCGACCGGTCATGGACCTCGGTCAAGATATTTGGAGGCTCGACTTGAGGAGAGCAAATAACGCGGCAGTCTCATCCAAAACAGCAACCTTCAGCTGCTGTGGTGTCTAGTCTCAGCACCGGGATCCCGAGTTTCGTGCCTCGGGCTCGGCGAAGTGGCTTGTGCGGCGATCCTCGGCGGAATTCCAGTCGAGTTTCCTCCCGTTGCTGTGCTTTGGTGGTTGGCGGAGTCAAAGGTGGTTGAGCTCGGAGGCCTCGTCACCGCTCGAACAGGCCTGCTCGACGCCGTGAACACTCGCCGTCCGGGGCATCCACGCTGGGCCCACAACTGGTTCGGGACCATGTGGACGGTAACATATTATAATTGTATTGCACCTGCTGGCCTTGGGGCACCTGGATTGTCCATGTGTTCCCTCGTCTTAGTGGTTGATGTCACCGCGCCCGTCTCCATCGCGCGGATCCAGAGCCCAAATGTTCTCCCATACCCCGGCGAGCCAATGCTCACCATCCCGCTCTCCATCAAGCCGCTTTTGATTCTCGATCTCGCTGTATTATCGCAGTGAATCAATTCTCGTCAAGAGACGCAGAAGTGGTGGCCATAACAGCGCCGTCATTGTCGCCAACACTTCGTATACGTCTGACCATGAGCGGTGCGTGTTACGGCTTGCTGTATCGGAGAAGCAAAGTTGGAGGAAGCCAGACTTCCAGCCGTAGGTGCCGAAGACGTGAGACCAACCATGTGTCCGGTATGCTGTTCGGGTTTGACACCTGATATCCATGACAATGACAGCTTCGCAAACAGCCCCGCCCTCTTGTTTCATGTTCTTTTGATATCGGCCCAAGATGCGTTGCCTTCGTTGAGGTCCCCTGGCTAATCTCCTGCAACGAGACCTGATCTCTCGTCAGATAGGGTGCAATGAAATAGACAGGAGCTTACTTACTTGATGATGGAATCTCGTTTCCATGGCACTCGGCTCTGATATTCCTCTCGGGGCTCAGAGAGATGACGTAGAATTTGGTCTCCGACGTCTAGGCGAACGCCCCGAAGGTAGAAACGAGGCGAAGAGTATTGATTGGGCCCGCCTGGGAAAGGATATGCTTGTACGTGGGCGACGTCTGCTTCACCTTGGTCGTTTCTGTCTCTTGGGTGAATTAAATCAGATCCACATGCGCCTTACCCCGTACAGAGCCATGCAGCTGCCCATGAGCACCACCTGCACGTCTCCGGTCCACTCTGTCTCTTCAACAGCCTCAGCCAGTTCCCCTGGGCATACCTGTGTCCAAGGCTGTGCCTCTCACAGGGAGAAATTTGCCGTGGGTGTTCGTCTTGCCAACCGGTGTTCATGGCTCGCGGGCCCTCAAGCCAGGTTGCTCTCCCATGCGCTCTTCATGTTCGAATGCTTGTGGCTTGGCGTTGGCTTCGCAGATCCCTAGTGGTGTGGCATTCCGCTTGGCAAGTGACGAGCGTGAAACAGGAATACTGCGCCAGAAATATCGCCAAATCGATCCGAAACTTGTTGATAATGTGACTAAATGCTCGTCCTTGTTTGCAAATGCTATGACCCTTGAAGATTTGGGACATACATCTGGGAGCACTTCAAGTCAGTCTTCTTCTTGGTGGTGTCTGGGTAATATAATTTGCGCTTCACCGCCGTGACTAGTCAGTACAAGCCTCGAGAGGAGTAGATTCAATGCAACCGCGACATGGAACGGCGTCGCGATACAGGCGAGACTACTTTTGCGATTGGCATCGCAGTGGTAGAAGTCGTGCCCGCAGGGAGGGATTTGTAACAGCTGAGATGGGTATTGTCGGCAAAGTAACTGGCGAGCTTGAGAATGTCAGACTCGATGGTGCGGAAGGTACCTGGACCAGCCGCGTAAAATGGGTAGAGCCAGCGATCGGGCATTGTGAGGGAGGGACGGTCTTGCTTGAGAGCGCGGGGATGGACGAGGAGACTGGTGAGGTCGATGAGGGCGAGTAACAGCCACCCGGCGATTTGCCGTTTGCCCTTATTCAAGCCGCTACCGGGCTTCTTTCCAGGCGGCTGTCCTCGTTGACAGGCAAACTGGTCGGTGGGGTGTAGTTGACGAGGCGGCTGAGGATGCTGCCGCGCAGCCGTCGCAGGGCGAGGCGAGGGAGTGCATCGAGCACATCTTCGTTCCACGTCAGTTCGGCAGCGCCCAAGCCGGAAGATTCCCTTGCCGCGCAGCTTCGACCACCTTCGACCACGAGCTTGACGTCAGCATGGGTTGCTGGGCCATGCGGGGGAGATCAGTTGGATGGGGGCTGCAATTTTTGGGCGTCATGATCGATCGGTCGCGCACCAGCGAAGGCGTTTACTTGGTCGAGACCTGCAAACGAATGGTGCAGAGGTAGTCGATCGTCGTCAGACTCCTTGGAGTCGTGGGAGTATCTGAGGGAATTGATCCCAGGAATTATTGTCGCAAGTGTCTGTTCCAAGCGAAAACATTTTGAGCGTCAGAGTCGTTGAATTCCATCTGTTGGGGAACCATGCTGCACTCTTGACGGGTTTCACATAAGCGAACCTGGCGGCAGAATGGCTTGAGACGACTCGTGACATTTTCCACTGGAGTCGTTGAGGCAATGTCGCTTGGGTCTGATTGAAATGGCGAACAGCATTTTGTTCGACGTGTAATGATGTGGAATATGCTTCCCTTGATGATTTGAAAGGATCTCGGTTTTTGACGGCGCTGGGTTTCGAATTTGAAAGGACTACCGGATTGCTGGCCCAGGAACGACGCGACAAAGAAGTCATTATCTAGGAGACATCAAATACAATTAGTTCATTATGCAGGCTTGTTTGTTTGTGTTGTGGCTTCTTTCGAGTAGGAATAGTGACAAGGAAAGCATCTTTTGGGACTGGATGGAAAAGCTGCGAAGTGCTAGTTTGACCCCTTCAACAAGACGGATGATTAGCTGAAAGTAATGAACGCTTATCACCCAAATGTTTATAGATTTTGCAGTTCGTCTACCCATCTCAGAGAAACAAGAAGCTATGGATTACAAGCTGAGGTCCGAAATGCTTTGGCCAGTTCGCGAAAGTTTCTGATGCCACGCAGGTACACTCCTCCTCATTTATTACACTCGCAGCAAAGTGAAAAGGGGCATGCGTTATGATTGAGGCCCACGCGGTTTCCATCCACGACTGAGGCGAGGAGTACGGGACACCATCACTGATGGGTCTGACTGGAGGAGATTTGGATTTTTTGACCTGCCTTCTTGGTCATATAGATAGACCTGACTGAGCGTGCGAGAAGATGTAGTGAGAACACAGCACGCACAGCCAATCTTCCAACTCATCTTAGGTGTAATTTAGAGTGGTCAAGGCCAAAATAGATATCGTTAGTCGTGCTCTAGGTGACAATCGCCCTCTACAGCTACAGCTGGGCCTCGTCTTCCAAACAAATGAACCTGATGCTTTCGTCTAGTCCTCTAGTCCTAACCGGCTAAGCAGCCTGCGCACTTTTAAGAAGTCCAGGGAACCTCCGACGGCGTCGTTCGTCCAGCTCGCCGCAGATCGTTGTGCAGCCGGATGAGTTGCCGTGGTGCAGGATCCTGGGTACCAGCTTATCCACTTCGGCGTATGATTTGCTGCCCCTACACAGACGACGGAAGAGGGTAAAGACTCGATTTGGTGAGAACTTGATAAACAAGGTCTCATTCTGACCGATCCCGCGAAGCTGCTATGTTCTTCTGGCCATGCCTGACAGATCCGGACCCTCGTTGTGCGCTTGTAGGAGTGGCAGCCGCTGGGAAAACGAGGTCACAGACGGTGAGAACTACCCCGCAGGTTAGGGTTGGACTTGACGCCTTCAGGATTGCGTCCTTCAGACTGTCTCCTAGGTGTGGAGGAGTGGTGGACAGTAATGGGACGGGTTTCGCGAAAACTGAGTTGGCCGCAGGTTTGTCAGATCGGAGCAACACAAAGTTGATGTACAACAGGGGTGGCCTGACTTGCCTTGGATGTGATTGCGACAAAACCTAGCGACGCCTCGGCTTGCGACGAACTGGGCCACGGCCAGAGAGATGCATAAAGTGACAAGGCCGATACCAGGCGCCCGATAGAACCGGGCTAAGAGATGGGACGAATGGGCCTTTCTGAAGGCAATACCGTCTGACTGAGGTTAAGGATGTCGGCTTGGCTTGTGGGGGGTCGACAAGAGGCAATGACAGCCAGGGTGTCTGGGAGCTTGCAGCACGATTGTTGAGAGGACGGCATATCGCCCTGGACTGGCCGAAGGAATGGGTTGTAACACGGAGAGAGCATCAACCGTTTGGAAGGGGTGGCATGGATTCTTCGGAAGCGGTCGGGAGGGGAACTGGGCAGGAAAGGTTCGGGTTAGAATAATGCATCAGAGTCGGGGCGGTAGATGACGGGCACGAAGCTTGAGCGGGATGTAGGCACTGCAGCCCCAAATGGTTGGAGGCGATGGGGCGAGTCTTTCTCAAAGCCGAACGAGGCCAAGGCTTGGGATGGTGGCGGCGCTCTTGCGAGTAGTGAGCATTGCGTCGTGTGTGCTGAGGATCGCTGGCTTCTTGCCTTCCCTGCTCGCCGGAAGCTTTTTGGATGCCGCGAAAAACGTGGCGATGATGCGTCGCCACAGCAGCCAGTCGAGATATATCGGAACTGAGAGTTTGGCCATGGTGTGAAGAATGTGATGACGATGGCGGCACACTTTCACATTGTCGGCCGTGCAGCAAGACTTAGCCCAGATGGTCGCTTGTGGATGGTGACGGTGCTGGATGGTCCCGGAGAAGGAGTAACCTGTCAGCGAGACGGGAAAAACGGTGTTTTCGTCGGCCGAGGCGGTGGGAATAAAGTTGGAGTGCGAATGGGGGATCGCGGAATGGGAATAAAGATTGGCGAGCTGCAGGTACCTAGGTACCTAGGTACTTATGTACTTTCCGAAAAGACTCCCCGCTTCAGCAGTCTCTCCCGTCCACAACATCTCTTCTCCCAATTTGTCCCTTCATTTGTTGTCGGCCTGGTACTCGGCCAGTCCCTCTTCCAAAATCCACCGATGGTTCTAGCTAAACCATAGCGTCTCCGTGGAGCAATGCCGCCGTTTGATGTTCTTCCCTCCGCAATCTAGATGCAGCCAAGCCCGCCTGCTGCGGTGTCGTGATCGCATCCCACTCAGGTTTGTCCATGTTCCGCTTTTTGCTTTTCCCTCCCTCTAGTCCCTTCCTATGACGCGGGCGTAGCCGAAAGTCTCAAGTCCCTGGTCTTTGCTACAGCCGCTAACCAAGACGACCTTTCGCCAGGACACCCGCTTTCCCGGTCCACCGCGAAATCGAACCACCGCTGGGGCTATCTCGAAAGATACCAGTTGCATCGCTGGCTGTCCACTCCGGAGTCCCGATTCTCGTACCCTTTGGCCGCACCAACCCAGGGCCAGGTACACTTCACGTCGCGGATCCAGCTATGCAAAACGGTGGCGCTGTGTCTGAAGTCTTGTGCCCGAGCCCGCGCCTCGCAAAGCCTTGGATCACCGCATCCTGCTCTGCTGCCTGTTGTTTGTTGCCTTCCCTCGCCATAAGCCCCCATTGGGACACGGTGTCCCGGTTGGAGTTTCGCCCTTTTTGTGTTGGATCAATGCTGACAGTTTCCCCTCGTCTGCACCAATGGCTGGTGATTCCTACTGGCGATGACAGGACAACCGAGCCGCAATATCCCATCAAGCGACAACGATCACCTCGGAGACTGCCGCTCCGCTAATAACGACTGACCACAATGCCACCAGATACAAGACGCCCACTGTGTCTCCTTGAGCGTGTGGCCTCGTAACGGATCGTCGTAGCCACGCCACTTGCAGACGGCGTTGGACAGCCTATGGAATCATCTAGTAGACACATGGGATCATGCTTGCTATCTTGGATCTTGGGAGAGGAGTATTGCTGTCTTTAGCTCCGAAACACTCGGGGCCTGTCCGCACTCCCAAAGCTCCGGGACGATGTGGAATTCCCTGGCCTGCCGGTCCAGGGCTGTGAGAACTGGTGGCCGTAAACTTTTAGTGCCGATGATACTGTAGTATTATGCTGTAATTGTTACACTTTCTTAGCGCCCATCTCTCATCCATCCTTCTGTGATGAAGCATAAGTAAGAGCTGCGAAGTGTGGTCGGCTTCTATGGATGCTTGGTCTGTTATTGAAGGTCTGCTCCCTGTCCTAGTGCCCGTATCCGTCCTTTTCCTAAACGCAAACAAAGATCTCTCTCACGAGTCTGTGTTTTTCAATCGGAAGTAATTAAATCCCTTGCAAGATGCTTGCTGTCTGATTTTTCAGGTACCCTCTGCAGGCCTTCGACTGGTGAAAGTGCTGGAGGTACAACACCGGTGTGGCTCGCCACCTGCAGCAATTTGGAAGTTGGCCTGGGCCCGCTCGAATCTTGCTGTCTCACGCTTGACATCGGCCAATACTGCTGGGCGATGCCTTTCTTGGCGGATTGGCCCCGACATATTCCAGGGTGGCATTGACGGCGCGGGTGTGGTCGGTTACGCTTGCGATTGCGACTGTAATTGCAGGTATGGCGCACCTTTTGGGGATTTTGGGGACTGGAGTGCTGGTGTCCCGGCATCGCGGGTTGTATGGCATTAGTGATGGGAACCTGCAGAAACAGGCGGAGACGAACCGATCAAACCAGAATCACGCACTACAGGGGCCGCCAATATGACCGTCATTCCGGGCCGCGAACTGGCATTCGACTTGGGGCTGCCGGTAGGCCACGTACCTCTCAGTCCTCGTCATGCTGAGAGAGTGCTGGTACAAGCCCTCGCAACGCTCAGATCGCTCGAAGGACTGAGGGATTGGGTTTTGAGCCTGGATTCGAAGATGCGGCAAATGGTAGAGGACGCCTTCACGAATATTCGTCTTGCGGGTAGGGATGCAGAGGCCGTTGACCTTGTTGCTTCGTTAGGTGACCTGGCTGTACCTCTAGCAGAAGAAAAAGTCGTATCGAGAGTTGTTGAGCGGAAGTGTATGAGAACGTAAAATGGGAGAAGCAGACGAGTATTTCTTTCGGTCGCTCCACCCGTGTTATCCTGCACAGTTCTTGTCCGTTGACGGAGATGTCTCCCGACCAGGTGACATATCGGCACGCTGCCCTCTAATAATTTCAATCAATGGATCTAACGCTGGGTGCTGGAATATCAGCCCTACTTCCCGTATCATATTGCTCTCTTTTTCATGAGTCTTCCCCCAAACTCGAGAGCAGCTGACATTCGGCCACCTGGCGTTATCCTTCATTTCACGCACTCGACGGAGGGCCGAAGCCAAGATTCGGCACCATTGTCGACAAGATCGAACTCGAAGTCGATGTTTGAAATCAGACGATAATGAAAGCTGTGTCATGTGGCCAGACGGGCCGTTGTACCGCCTTACCGTTGGGTCGACTACAGGGCGGTCCAGCCATAGCCTGTTCCCACAGTAAAATAAAAGGGAATGTCTACAAAGCTGCAGGAGAGCACACTGTACGCCAATGCTTGCACTAGCTTTCGGATGAGGTTGTCGAGAGCCTGATCATCTAATAGAGGGAGACGGGCGGTGCTATTATAGAACAAGCAGTAGGGATCCTAAGGGGTAGATGTTCGGGACGAAGATCACTAAAGCCAGCGGCGTCTCTGAGTGGCCGTTTCTACTTGGGGGAGAGGCTTAGAATCGTTGGCAGCCACACCAGCCATATGTAGGCCGTGTCTGCCGGGGACAGCGACAAGGTCGCGCAGTGCTTGAGACAGCTCAAGAACATGATGTGTCCAGGCGGTGAAGTCATATTGCATCGGCAGTTTGGTGTCGATATTGGGAGCTTCAAAGTACGGATGCGGGTTGCTGAGAAACAGCGGCTTTCCATGCAGGTCGATGGTGGGCTTGCGAACGCGAGCGAATCGGCGTCGACTGACAAAGCTGGCAAAGCGTGCAATTGCAAAGGCGTGCTGAGGCTGCGGAGGGTTTGCCGACGGTCGAAGTGAAAGTCGATCGAAAAGACGGATCGCAGGCAAAATCGGAAGGGGAATTACTGCCTTTGGGCAGGCAACGAGAGCACTGAGCGCGGAGCCCAGGGACGTTGCGATCGAAGAGCAAGTCTTGATAGGCGCTGATGGAGAGCAGCAAGCAGCTGGGGAGGTTCAGCCCCGTCAGATTATTTGATATCTAGGAAGACTGGGGTATTGCAAACCGGGGAGAGGACGGTGAAGTGAATCACGACGAAGCCACACTGAGGATGCTGGGGCGCTGGTGTGACGTATTTAAAGCATTCTGAAAGATTGAAAAGGTGTAGGTCCAGGTACAGGTATTGTTGTTGTGGCTGGCCGGGATATGGTCGTTTGCTGATTTGGAGCAAGGTAAGGAAAGGTAATTGCCATGTCGTCCTGCCGCCGCCGCCGCAACGAAACCAGCTCAAATTCACAAACACCGACACCTGCCGCAGCTCACTCTTGAGCCTCGTAACTTCACCTGCCTGGACAGACACTCATGCCGTGTGTCCCTTGAGCCTCGCCATGGCCGTCTCCCGCTTCCTGATGTCCCCCCTCCCGTCATTGCGTCCTAGCTCTCTTCGTCACTGCCTCCTCAATATTCCTGTTGCCACCACCACGAATTCCCCCTGGTGTTCTGCCGAACACCATCACCTCGTCGCCGAGATCAACAGCCGCGTCAAAAACGCGCTACACGCCGCACGCATGCCGTGATACATGGCCCGCCTCCTGGTTCACCTCTTGCGTTGCTGTACGCAGCATATCCCGCCGAGTCGCATTGGCCTAGTGCTAAGCGTCTTCGAACAATGCCTTTGAGAACACGCTGGGTACTGAGTGTTCTGGCGTCGAAGCTGCTTTGGTGTGATCACGTCATTTAGACTTGTTGGGATGCCTGTCAGCGCGGCGCCAACTCTTGCTATGGCCGGCGCGGGGTGACGGCGAGTTTGCGAGTCTCGGATATGCTGGTTGTTGTATTCCAGATCTTGAGGCTTTGTGTGCCGTGGCTTATGGTGTCTGGAGGTCTGTTTGCGTTCTGCTTCTGGTCCTGCCTCCTGGATTCTAGCCTCACGACGCCGCCCTATGGCACCGACAGGCCTCGAATGTTGATTGCGGCTGGGAACTTGCTGACACGATCTGTCTGGGGCTGTTGTCGTCCTCGGTCCTGGTTCCGGAGCGATTGAATTTCGAAACTGGGCCCTGACGACTGATCTCATTCTCCGGCTGGAGTTGCTGGACTCGGTCATTCTGTCTCTCGGATGCTGGTTCTCATCGTGATGCCTCGGCTGATGACGTGTTGAACTCGTTGATGTGCAGCCTAAGGCCGTGGCTGTTGGTTTCCGTTGCTAACTCGCTTGTCTACTTCGTCTCTCTCTCTCTCGTTGCCTCCTCTCCTCTCGTCTCTGCAATTAAATTCTGTCCACCGCTGTCGGGGTGGTAGAGTCTTGCACCTCAAGAGGCATTGTGTCTCTCATCTTTTGCTGCGACACTGGGCCTTGTCGTTGAGACGAGCGTCACAACGGAGATCATCGCCAGATCGGTGTCGTTCTCCCCAGCCGTGAGCCCAGCTCGAGCTTTAGTCCCAGGATAGATTCCGTTATTACTCATCGGGACCGTACCAATATCGCGCATAACGTTCTGATAAACTGAGCCGCGAGAAAACCCAAGGTAGGGAGCTATTAAAAGGCTGGGTCGCGCGGAGTGAAGGAGTTAATAATACTACTATTAAGGGTAGGTATATACTAGTATTCAATTCTAAACCTATAGAGTTTTCTATAGACTTTACTTAAGTCTAACTTTTTAAATAAATTATATTTTATTATAACTTATTTTTCTATTAATACTCTATTAATACCTTACTAAAGTTAGTATTAGTCTTAAGTATTTAATATAATCTCTTTTTTTTTAAAGTTTTAACTTAGGACTTTTATTATTTTAACTTTAGGTAAATTATTTAATTTCTAATAATATTTTATCTTATA